>ADNK01000512.1:0-115000 GCA_000320545.1 Bigelowiella natans CCMP2755 | reverse complement strand
CGGCTTTCTCGTTCGCTCTCGACTCCTAATAATACAACCAGCAGCAGGATGAGGTAGAGAAAAATAGGGAGGGGGAGAAGGAGGAGGAGGAAACGTAACGCCGAGTGAGAACGGTGAGATGCAGCAGCAGCAGCATAAGCAGAGCGGAGATAAAAGCAATGCGAAGTGAGGGAAAGCTTCCTCATAAAGTGGCTGTCTTTGCATATTGGAGAAGCAGCAGAAGGCCACATTGATATTTTGATAATATGAGTTCTCTCATCTTAATCCCCTTCCTCTTTCTATCTTCTTCTCGCGATTAGTCCTCGTCGTTCTCATCCCACTTATCATCTGGTTCTATTTAAACGTATTATTATTGCAGGGAGGGGGGCCATTATCCGCACCTCCTTCTGGATCGCTAGTAACAAACGCTCGCAAATTTCCTCTACGGTACGGGGCCCTATTGCCCGCATCAAGGCTGTCTTCCTGTGTAATTAATTTATCACGGTGAAAATAGGAAGAAAGTAAGAGTGAAATAAATTAATAATACAGCATGGCAGGGAATAATAAGACAAATAGACGGATAGATGGAGCGATAAGAAAAGATAGTAGCACCTTACAATCGGGCCATGGCGAACGACCCCCCCTCCAGATTGGTCAGAGGAGGAAGATACTAATTCCGCCGAGGAGGAAAGACCTCCTGCGTGCTGCTGATGGTGTCGTCGAAGAAGCTCCCCTCTTGGTGATCTTGCTGATAATCCCCCCATTTCCGCTGCTACCCGCCCTCCTTTGTTCCCAATACCACTCCTTCCGTTATACGGGAGAAAACGTAACGCCGCTCCATGAGAATTCAGCATACCCCCCCCTTTTCTGCCAGCGATCGACGAAGATGATGGCATGTTGGAAGCAACTGCAACCCTCCCTCGCATCATCATCCCTGATCTACCCCTCCTATTTTGGTGTCCTCCTCGAAGGTCCCCAAGAGGGTCCAGAGATCGTGAATGCATCGTGTTCTCACAATCCTGCATATAGTAGTAGTAGTAGTAGTAATAATGCACAGACAAACTAGTCAGAAAGTGCAGATATTCAATCCACCCAAGCAAAAAGGGCCGGGAATTTCGACACGAAAGAGGGAATATGGCAGATAGTATACATAGTAAACACGTGTAAACGCACAAACAAACGCGCGCGCGCGCACACGTATATAAGTACAAATTCACCACCTGGCACTTGCATCGATTTGAGCATAAGATTCCAGCCTGAACCCATATGTAGAAGTTTCTCAGTCGTCAAGAAGAGGCAAAGTAACGAAATATATCTTATTCAATTATGGAGAGCACCTGGAAACACTCGCAATACTTTTTACGACACTGTGACTTCTTGCACTGGCATCCCTTGTTGTGTACCAAATGGGAAGGGCCTGCCGCAGAAACACGCAAATGATGTCAGATGATGATGATGATGATGACGATGACGACGTAAAATCAATAATGTGTGAAGACGGAGGCTAGATGATTAGAGAAAATATTGTGAAATTTATATCAAAACAGCACATTGTCCGTATTTTGTACCAATATTATTTGTTCGCATGGGGCTGCTTGCGATTTTCGGGCGGAAGGCGTTCGGATTCCGCTCGAGCGTGTACATGATTGCTAGCCTTCGCTGTTCGCTGAAATTTTCGTTGTTCTTGCACCCCTATGAGTCGATTATCGTCGAATAAGAGAAAGACCGTGCAACGTTGTATAGGGATATATCTACGTGAAACGACCCACCTTGCAGTTACAGCCACGGCAAAATTCTCTGGAAGCGAAGCATTCGCAGTAAAGTTTCAAGCAGTGAGAAGCTTTGCAATTACATTTCTTCCTGCTTGGCCTCCTAATGGAAGAAATTGATCTCAATAGTAGGTATGAATCCTCAAGTATTTTGTTTCCATCAAAAATCCAGTCAATCGACATGCCAGGGGTGAAACAAGCTCAACCCCATACATAAAATATTTTTTGGAATTGGCTTATGAAATTTGACAAATTGGTACAGTAATCTACGTTCGAGTGCAGTGGGGCGAATATATACGGAATTGAAAATGATTATTTCGAAACGAACTGCTGCCACTGTTTCTTTCAGTTTGCGAAGCATCTCTTACCGGCCTTCTCAGTTTCGACAACCGAATAGGCATATAAGGATGGTTTCATTACACTAAAACCGGGAAGAATAACCCCAAAATTATTGTCTCTCTCACCAATTCAGCGAAGGAATAGGGACACCTCCAGTCGTAAGTTGCGTATGTTGTGCGCTGGATGGCGATGGAGTTGCCTGTTGAAGAGGTTGGTGGCGACTACTATTTACTGACGGAGAGACCATATTTTTCGATGGTCCTTCTTGAACGGCTGTCTTTTTCGTACTGTTTCCTTTCTTGATCCACTGAGATCGAGAAGGGCCGGCCTGCATCACTCCGTTCGAACTGATTCAGAGAGCGCAGCTTCAACGGTACATGAAATCCACCATATTTTGAGTTTTGATATCCCTTAAATTGATGTCGCAATGTATTAACATAATACATTTCTATTCAGTTCACTAAGGCGTTGGGCATGTCAAATCTGAGCTACATTTAAATGAATTCAGATATAAACTACGCTTGCTCTCATCAGTCATAGAGGCCAATATGAATAAAATACATGATTTATTTTAATAGAGTCTCGATCTTTATCTCGACGCCTTCTAAATAATCTCTCCATGACGGTGCTTTATGATGAGGAATGAGTCTGATTAAACGAGACATTTCAAACGAGGTAGGATTAAAATCATGCGCCATTGCCGTGCGCTATGGCATAATATTGTATTTTGATCGTAATTTCACCATTACATTTAGTCGTTTTGTATTATTTTCCTTTATTTTATACAACAAAAGGAAATTATTGATGTATTTCATTGCTGAAGGAGGATTTCGGTTCAAATTTTGTTCAAAACACATAAATCGAGCATAACATCATGTGCACATCATAAGGCAGGGGATATTTTGCAGAAAAGACAGATCTTTCATGTCGCAGACCTGAACTCACAATTTCTTGTTGCTGCATTGGCAAGTAACTTCTGTCTTGAAAGCTAGGAGCACAATATGAATCTAATTTTTCAAACAGCAGAACGTATTTTCTCTTAACGGTAGGAATTTCTGGTTGTCTCAGACAAAGTTCCACGGCATTCTATTTAGATCCTGTTGGCGATGAAGTCTTTCTTGCTGGTTTGCCGATGCATTGAACAAAGCACATTTTTGCTGAAAAGAGTGCCGTAAATGCAAGATTTGAGAAAAATCCTGGCCGTTCGTCATTAACAGCAGGAATACCCATCTCTGTGTTTGCGTCCATGCTACCAGCCGGATAGCCAGACGAGATGGGCTCGAAAACATCCACCACTGCCACGGCGCTGAGTAACGAGGAGAAGGAGAAACTCGCAAGAGGTCATTTTCGATCGAATTGTATGAAGAAAACTTGATACTATCCAAAAGATTCTATTATTACCCGGCTGATACGGTCTAATTGCAGAAAAGTTCAAAAAAGCCCACAAAGCCACTTTCGATGGTGATTCAATATCAGCTGAAGGAATTCGAGAACTCAGGGCGAAGGGTCCGGAACCAATCATTGTCGATGTCAGGACAGGTAATCCAGCGTTTGTCGATTCTTTCATTCTCAACCTGATCATGCATAAAACTATCTTCGAACAAAGAGGATGAAAGGAAGGTGTCTCAACTTCAAGGATCCATTGACGAAGAGCAGTACGATCTAATATACCCAATTTAATACGGTGCATTTGAGGTACTTTTAGAAACCTTCTCAAACCTTCTTGCATCTTCTTGTTTAGGTTCTGGGGGTTAGATGAAAAATCGATAGGTGACCGTCCCATTGTTGCCTATTGCACGATAGGATTCCGAAGTGGCCTGTTCGCACAAAAGCTCAAAAAACAAGTGATTAAGCGATATTATGAAGTGGTTTAGAGCATGGAAACATATCTAGATGTGTGCGAAATGGATCTTTTGAGTTCTTAACTGCTTGTATATCGCATAAGTTTGTGATTCTTCCAACTTTTCAGGGTTTCCCACATGTCTACAACAGCGAGGGCGTGGTCCTGTGGACACATGATCCCAAGGCAGAGCCCCTCATACGAATTGTCACTCTTCATGACGAAGGTAGTATTCTATTTATCTTGTCGTACGCCCTTCAAAGATGAAAGCGACCAACGTCTTAATATTCGTTCTCTGTTCTACTTTGCTCCCACCTCTCGACCCTTTTGATCTAGGTAAAAGCAAGCACATTCCCGTCAAAGAAGTGCACGTGTATGGAAACGAATGGGATTTAGCAGATGATAGGTTCTTCCATTTTTAGACACGTCTCATTCGCACTCCCATTCTGCCGAGAAATGGGATAAGGAAATCAGCCCAAAAATGCATTTCAACAGACAGCAAATTCTTGTTCCCAAAAATGTAAAAAATGCTTGCTGTGTCATGCACAGTAGTTTTAGAAGCTTTGTCGACTGGGAAATTGTTATTGATTCTCGTCGCGATTACCAATCACCGTTCGTCATCATTCTCATGTTTACCTTTGTCATCTTTGGTAACAGTTACAAGAGCGAAATGTTCACGAGTATGTCGAGCGTCACCGTTGGGGTGCTAGGAACCCTTCGTAGTGTCATCTCTCGCAGCATATTCAAAAGTAAGAAGCCACCCCCTTCAGCCGAAGATGGCACTAGACAAAGTTTGCGTACAACACCTGGTAGAGACGCGGTAGAGAAAAAAGGCCCCACATAAACAAATATGTTGGTATGTGTACGGTACTACTTTGTGCACAACCTGGACAATATGTAGCACCTGACTTCCCCAATAAATTGAAAATGTTGCATTGATTTTCCGTATATGCACACATACACACACACACACACACACACTGAGATTACATGTGGAATGTGGAAAATTATGCCTATCACTAGATCTATTTCACTAGTCGTACATGAATCGTAAAGCTATCGGCGCCCTTAGATGCTGCGCCAGTATAATTAGATGCAATGGAAAGAGTAGGACCAGGTTGAAGACACCGCAGCAGCGTCACCTCATGCTATAGATTGCTGGCGATTCCTAGCTAGCTAGCTAGGCTATCTCTAACTAGCTAATAATGACATGTGACTATAGCGTGCTACCAAGACTATGCACATATTCGGCTAGAGTTTGATGTAGCTTATGGGCGCACTATAGCACCCAATCACTAGTGACATTAGAATAGCTAGCTAGCTAGCTAGCTAGCGCCGTCTTCTAAGTAATACTAATTAGGCGCTTAGTAGTCCAAGCTAGCAAGCGTCGCGAATGCAGCATTGTGCACTGTGGATTATTAAACGTGAGGACCGCCATCGAACAAAGCTCTAGACTTGACGCGCAACCGTGCGTGCGTGCGCGTACATGTATGAGGTGTAGAGTGGACACATCTACGACCGTGCTATAGCAACACGGCGATAGTAATTGTGCTTTATTTTCATTATGCTATACAAAATATCGTTGCTAAATTCGGAACTTCGCCGAGCTGGACTGGCTCTAATCGCAGTCTTCGCCTTCGTCGTCGCTACCATCAACGACAGTCCAGATAGATTCTGGCATATTTTCCACCACTATTTTGTGGCCATCGTGCCGTTCCAAAGCAGCGTAAGTTTCATTTCTATCTTTGCTCTCACTTTTCTGCTCCTCAAATAAAAATGGATCTTCATTTTCCTCAAATTCATGCTGATTTTCATCATCACTGGAATGCTCTTCCTCCTCTTCCTCCTTAACAGCATCCTTGCTTTCTTTGATCTTCATTTCATCTTCTGCAGAATCCTTCTGGGAATTCACAAATTTGTAATCGAATGAGCATGATATTCGTGCGTGTTCCATTACTACCACATCACCACTGCTACTACCACTCCTACATCACATTGATTCTAACTTAATCTACCATTTTTGCCTCTTGCAGCTTGGTTAGAGAGCGGCCTAGGTTCTCAATGATATCACTTGTTACTGTCTCCGCCTCTCCTTGTCTCACGCACTCTGTCTCTGCTGCTCCTTGCACGCTAAATGCTGTTCCAACCTCTTCGTCGCCCAACAGACTCAGTTGCAGATAGGCAGTACCGAAAGCTAGTTCTACTTCAACCATCTTTCCTCCAGAAGCAGCTAGTGGCCTTTGCACAAAGAGAGGATTATATATGTGGAATATCCGCATGAAAATGCTCACGCCTTCAACTACGCGCGCTAAAGCAACAGCAACAGCAGATATGGACGTGTAACTTACAGCGATTACCCCACAAGGTGTCCGGGTCCAAACGGAGTTGACACAGGGTGATAGTCACTTCTTGCTGCAGCCGCTGGTAGCTTGACTCCATCGGAGAAACCACACGACGATGATAAAGTATCGAGCATTCCTTCCTTAAGCTGCTTCTCGATTGCTTCTGGATCATCATCTGGAAGATCCGCTTGGTTGAACCACACATCCCAGTCTGAACACGTGGGAAGAGAAGAGGAGAGATGACGGTGAGGAGGAAGAGTGCAAAAACATGCAAAACATTATACTTCAAGTGAATCACCTTACTTTCCATAAATCAGCAAGCTTCTCTCTCTCGCTCTCTCTCTCTCTCTCTCTCTCTCTCTTTTCTCTGCCTCTCTGTTGTGTGTATGTTTGTGCGTGCTTTGTTTGTGCACTTGTGTTTTTTTTTTCACCATCTACAATCGTCCCCGGTCGCTGTGTTCCACTCCCCTGTTATCGTTTACCCTTGGACCAAGCCCTGTACCTCGGGCAGTAGGAGGTCTGAAAACAAACAATGTGCAGAAAGGCTGGATATTGCTAATGTGGAGGGAAAAGAAGACGATGACGACGAGAAAACAATTTTTTTTCTTTCCATTACTTTAGGCGAGGGCAGATTTGTTGCAGTCTCGAGTGAAGGCCATGAAGATAGGATTTTTTGTCGAATGGGAGCACATTCCCAGCTACTAAAGAGTCGTGTGCGAGACCACCTGAAAGTTTAGGCGGAGAGGACTCCATAAATGCTATCACTCATTTTTGAATGGCGACAGATTCACTACCCGCAGTATTTGTCACCATCGATGCTTCCTCTGGAGGAGGCGGCAGAAAGGCAGTATAGTCGTCCCGAATTGTTGCCTGATGGTTCGGGCCATCACGTTCCGAAGTCCTTTCATCGAGACTGCTGCGGGAACTGCCTTCTTCGTGTTTATATTCGCCCTGCTTTTGTTCTTGCTCTCCTATTTTCTTCTTCTTTGTCTTCTTCTTCTTCCGCTTCTTCCGTTTCTTTTTAACTATCGTTTGCAATGGCGCGGTGGTGGGAAGCTCTGCAGCGGCTATGGCTTCGAATGTGCCATCGGCGAAAGGGTCAAACTCCTCGTTGGAACCAAAGTTCTCTGTACTTGCAGACCCAAGTGCAGAAACATCGCTAGCTACTACTATGTTATTCTTCCCTAAAATACACAGTACAGATTTTAACAGAAGACTTCACTTTCGAGCAAATATTAATTTCCTTCCTTTCTTCGCAATCAGACTCCTGTGCGATTTACGCGAAAGAGGACGCAAAAATCGTTGTTCAATTCACAGAAAATACAAAGGATCGTCCGCAGACGAAGGTAAAAGGGTTGAGGATGAAGAGTACACAGAAAGTAGGAGCATACATAAAAGAAACATGCAGACTACAGACCTGGGTCCATCGCTTCCTCAGCAGTGTTTCCGGCTGCAGTAGAACACTGTAAACCTACGATATATTTCGTATAATAATATTTCTAAAAAATATACTAAAAATCTTCAGAGCGACAACATCCTCCAGGTTGTTTCAAGGGAAACACGTCCTACGACTCGTAGACTAGATCCAGAACGACGTTACACTGCACTGTGCACTGTGCACTGTGCTCTGCTGCAGATGGCCTTCTATGTGGAACATGATACTTGCAGATACCGATGTCGCTATTACTAAAATGGAATATCTCTTTTATGTTAATACATGTAGTTCATAGCATCATTTCAGACCAGCTGCCAACATTAAATTAAAAACTCTGATAAAATGTAGTCCAATTTTTATCTGTGTCATGTGTAAACTATGGATTATCTACTATAAAAGTAAGTTCTTCTATGCTGAAATGACAACATGGATATTTAATAACAAACCATTAAGATATGGGCTCCCGCACCAGCCCATGTGTGAGTTGGCTACTTGCATTAATATTATGCACTATTAGCGTGCAGGCTCTGACAAACAAAGCTAGGTTGGATTCAGAACAGGGTATTCTCCAGTTAAAGGAGCAGCCGGGGCAACGCGACGATGCTCTTCCGGGCGAAAAAGACATCGAGCTGATGCGAAACACAGTTGGTCAAGGTGAAGGACTCAGCGCAGGAGATGCTTATGCGGAACCAGAAATGGACCTGATGATGGCTCGTACATGTGGAGATGATGGAAAGTGTCTCTTCAATATCACACACCACATTTGCGCAAAAGTTTTCTACACTAGCGACAAGGAGGCAACTGGGTAATAAGAAATTGCTGAAAGAGTACTAACTTGAATTTAACATTTTATTTTCTAAAAATGGATCGCATACGCAGGCTTCCCCTGGACTTTTGGCAGGCAACTCATCAGACCGCTCTGAAAGCTGAATGGGAGCAGCGCTCAGGGCACAGGGCTGACGCATCATGGTGCATGTCCCTGCCCGAGGCCTATATGTACACGTGTCAGGGCGGGCAAGAGAACCGCAAGTGTGACTGTAAGCTGTACGACTGCGAAGGAACTGATGTCTGCGACTTCGGTGCCTACTCTATGCTAAGGGAGGAGCCACCTTACAACAGTAAGCACGTGCAGGAATGTGTTAAAGAATGCTGCGCCGTAGAAGCTGCAGAGTGTTCCTGGAGTAAGGAACTTCCTCGTATTGTGGCCATTACGGCAGAGCCAACTAAAAAACCGACCGAGGCTCCTAGTGCCTTTCCCACTCCAAAACCGACACCTAACCCAACCCTGAAGCCTACCCCTATGCCATCACCGCATCCCACCCCTAAGCCGACAAAGGCGCCGACCACTAAAGAGCCCACGCCGGACCCCACACCAGCACCATCACAATTTCCAACACCGGAACCAACCACTAAATATCCGACAATGTAACACGTTCATATCTAAGATATATCGCTGTTCAGTTTTGTTCTTCATTCCCCATATGGAGAATACTCTCTCTCTCTCTCTCTCTCTCTCTCTCTGTTTCGGTCGCTTTCTCTTTCTCTCTACGCACACACACGAGCACAAATTCTCCATTATACGTATAAATATATATATATATATATATATATATATATATATTAATATTTATAAAAGATTTAATATTATATTATATATTAATATACTATAGACAATATCTCAAATACTCTCCTCGTTTTGATATAGGTTCCCGTCACCAGCGCCCACCCCAGAACCGACACCAGCCCCAACTCCCGATCCAACACCAGCTCCCTCTGCGTTCCCTACCCCCCTCCCAAGTCCTCATCCTACTCCTCGCCCTACCCCTAACCCAACACCTAATCCAACACCCAGTCCCACCCCACTCCCGACGCCCGATCCGACCGCCTTTCCTACGCGCCTCCCAACTCCAGACGCAGGGAGAATGGTAATATAAATGTCACTCCTTTCATCAATCTATAGCCTTGTGCCACTGTAATACCCATACAGTGTCTCCTCGCTATCTTTGGTTCCTCACCGGACCTAACAAGACCTAAAGATCGTTCTTCTATCCACTAGGTCCTCGTCGCAAGCGTTGTGAACCCGAGTTTGGCAATGTGGCAGGGCAGTAATGGCCTTACAACTGCAGGGAAATCAGAGCCTGGTCAGGACTACATGCTGTCGCTTCATTCCTGGCGTACAATGATAGAGGCGCACAATGGCCACGTTGACCTGCACGTGAAGATCGCCATGAAGACCACGCCCAATTATACCCTCATCTATAAGTAAGATCGCGTAAAATGTACTACTTGTTGTCGGTGCTAGGCAAAGGGAGGGGGAGGGGGGGTGGGAGAGTGAGTGAGTGAGAGAGAGAGAGAGAGAGAGAGGAAAGAGTCAGATCAATTCTAATTTAGCAACTTCTGCTATGTAACATCTTTGCAGTGATTTCAAAGTGCATTCGAACCTTGACTACAGCCATAACGGAGGCAGTTGCCCACAGGTACGTGATAAGGGTTTTTGGGAGGCCTTTCGCTAGATGAGAAAGTTTGTTCGTTCTCACTGTTGTCGTTTCTCGTGGGATGCTGATTAATAAAACGATCCCCCCTTCCTCAGAGCTATTGTCAACGAGGACCGCAGATGCAGCACAATGATCCAAGGTCGATCCCACCACCACATAGGCAGGAAATACAACAAGATGTGATGATTCTACTACATTGATTTCACATAAACAACATTTTCTCCTCCTGTGCAACAATAACAACGACAGAGTTGGAAAGAGTGGAAAATGGTTCAACAAGGCATGTTGCTGCTCCAGTAACAACGGATTCGGGTCGTTCATACACTTACCATCGTCTTCCTCCTCGAACCTCTAGTTGAATAAACCATCATTACGAGATTTTTTTTAATACAAATACTACAATGTCTTACTGTTTGTGTTTTTTTACAATTTGGGGCTCTGTTCTCACTGTTACGTATTCCTCCCCCATTCTGCACATATCTCTTTGTCTTGGTCTATACTCCAAATTCTGGCAGATGGTTCGGTAGTTCTCCTAATCTAGCCCTTTCTCCCCTCATCCTCTAAGCAACAAATACAGCACCACAAACATCAAATATTTTATGTCCACTGCATGTCCTGAGTCATTGTATGCGTACCGTTTCGCTTGGACCCTACGACACTAAACCCCCTCCTATCCATCTTCCATGCAGGAGGATGTGGCTTTGGACAGTTCGGTTTCATTGCCGATGCTGCGCACGGGGGCAAGTTCTCACACCCTATCAACCGTCACGGAAACTACGTCAACCCACCGGTCGGCTCCGCGGCGAGAGGAGAGGGAGAGATCCAGTTAAAAGAATTCTGGCTTCACCTGAAGGCACCAAAAGCCCATCAGGCTCCTAAGCGCGGGAAGGGAGGATATGAACTTGTAGCTAGCATCTACAACCCACACAACATAATGTGGCAGGGCAGCAGCGGTAGAAAGACAGCCGGCATCAAGGGATTGCATGGCAAGGACTACATGCTTGCGATCCAGCAATGGCGCAGCATGATCAACGCACATAGGGGAGAAGTTGACCTCATCGTTAAGATTGAACTTCTCGACAGGCCCGACTACTCACTTGTGTATAAGGACTTTAAGATCTACGACAACCTTGACTACAGCCACAAGGGTGGCGAGTGTCCTGAGGGATACTGTGAGAGCGGTCCGCAGATGCAGCACAACGACCCAAGGCATGGCCGTATCGGCAAGTGGTTCGATCGTGCTTGCTGCTGCTCAGGAAACAACGGGTTTGGATGGTACGGTAATGGACGAACGACTTCATTTCATATTTTCTAGTGTCTTGTCGTTGCCCAACGTCTTCCAAAATTTTATCTTTTACCATCCCAACTTTGGATCATGGTGACGACGACGATGACGACGACAATGATGATAATGATGATCATAATGGTTCAGGTGGATGCGGATTTGGACAGTTTGGCTTCATGGCTGACGGTGCTCACGGCGGTAAATTTTCCCACCCGATCGATCGCAACGGAAACTACGTCAACCCGCCCGTTGGGTCTGTTGCAAGAGGGGCTGGATTTGTCCTGGGAAAGACGTTTTGGTTGCATTTCAAACCAACAATGCCTTTGAGTCTCCCAATGCACTGGTCCAGTGGTAAGTACGAGCTGCTGGCAAACGTCGTGGATCCCCAGGAGGCGATGTGGCAGGGGGCTAACGGTAAGGTCACAGCAGGCATCAAAAATGTGAAGGGTAAGGATTACATGCTTGCTCTTGCTGAGTGGAGGAACCTCATCAACCGCCACGACGGGCCATCTACCCTCATCGTGAAAATCAAACTTGCGCGAGGGGATGATTACACGCTCGTCTATGACAACTTCAAAATTCATTCTGACTTCGGCTATAGCCATGACGGAGGCAGTTGTCCGCAAGGCTTCTGCGCGAAGGGACCCCAAATGCAGCACGATGATCCTAGATCAGGCAAGGCCCCCAGCAAGTGGTTCGATCGTGCATGCTGCTGTTCCAGCAATAACGGTTATGGCTGGTTCGGTAATAGATAATGGCTTGCTTATTTGTAATAACCTGTCGTCCAAAAGCAATCAAGCATAACAATATTTCATCACCACCTTAGGCGGCTGTGGCTTCGGGCAATTTGGTTTCATCGCTGATAGCGCTCACGGCGGCAAGTTTTCCCATCCAATCGATCGAAACGGAAACTACGTAAATCCACCTGTAGGTTCTCCGGCGCGCGGATATGGAGAGATTGTGAGCAAGCAGTTCTGGTTGTACACGGGACAGAAGAACCAAGTGGTTAGCATCCCAACGCCGCTTCCCACTCCAGGAATATCGCCCACGCACCAACCTGTCACCCCTGTCTCTGGCAAAATGCAGCTGGTGGCACGTATCATCAACCCCAACAACGTCATGTGGAAAGATCATGGTGCACGTAAGACCTCTGGCATGATAGCAACAGGACAAGACTATATGCTAGCGATCCAGGAGTGGGCTAAGGCCATCGATGCGCACAAGGGCAAGGCCAACCTCCATGTAAAGGTCTACATGAAGAACGGCCGCCACTACAATCTCATCTACAACGACTTCAGATCTATGAGAACATGCAATACAGCCACAATGGCGGCAGCTGCCCACAAGGAAAATGCCCGAACGGCCCACAAATGCAGCACGACGACCCACGGACAGGTAAGGCGCCAAGTCAGTGGTTTGATGGCGCATGCTGCTGCTCAAGCAACAACGGCTTTGGATGGTATGGATCCTGCGGCTTCGGGCAATTTGGTTTCATCGCGGACGGGGGGCATGGCGGCAAGTTCTCCCACCCCATCAATCGCGATGGTAACTACGTGAACCCACCCGTAGGCTCCGCGGCGCGGGGAGAGGGCGAGATCCAGATGAAGGAGTTCTGGCTAGAGCTGAAATCAACTGAGATGTTCCTTCCTCCTGTTGAGGGTGCTGGAAAGTTCGAGCTTGTGGCAAACATCATGCATCCTTACTCGCCAATGTGGGCGGGCAACCAGGGCCGTGCAACCGCTGGTGTCAAGGTACTATAACACTGCAAAAATGCCAATATTCACTAAACACTCTGCTATCCGCTCGTGCTTTCAACCTCGGAACGATATTCATTCTTGCCTGAAAACTCACGTCGGCTATATTTTGTGTGCGCTTCTTCTCCTTGTGCTGAAGGTTGTTGGCAAGGACTACTTCCTGGCCATGCAGCAATGGCGTGATCTAATCGACGAACACGAGGGCCAGGTCGACCTCATCGTCAAGATTCAACTCCAGAGCCAGCCTGATTACTTGCTCATCTACAACGACTTCAAGCTCTACTCCAACCTCGACTACAGCCACAAGGGGGGCAGCTGCCCGCAAGGGAAATGCCTCAGTGGTCCTCAAATGCAGCACAACGACAGGTGTGTGTGTGTGTGTGTGTGTGTGTGTGTACTGATGTGAAAGTGTAGTGAAGCAAGTGACACTGTCGGTAGTGACTGGGTGAGTTTGTGTGTGTGTGTGTGTGTGTGTGTGTGTGTGTGTGTGTGTGTGTATGCGTGTTTGTCTGTGTGGTTTATCCTGTTGTATGTGAAATCAGGCGTATCGGTCGTCATGGTAAATGGTTTGATGGTGCCTGCTGCTGTTCGAGCAACAATGGATTTGGATGGTAATTTTGTAGGAAGTTGAGCAGTATTCTTTGCGACATATGCGTGTCGCTGCTTACCATACCTGAAACGAGCCACCTCTGTATGAACGTTGTGCAATCGGTGTATTTTCAGGTTTGGAAGGTGTGGCTTTGGACAGTTTGGGTTTGTTGCGGACAGCTCTCATGGTGGCCGCTTCTCTCATCCAATTGACAAGAACGGTATATTATCTTGTTTTCTAAAGGAAAAAAGCAGCGATTAACACAAGCCGCCGACGCTTGGGATGGGCTGCGGTGATTTTGCATGAATCTGGAAAGCATGATGGTATCTGAGAACGTGGTGCTCACGCTGTTTGTGATGTGTGTTCTTTCTTACCTTCAGGAAACTACGTAAACCCACCAGTTGGTTCGGCGGCCCGAGGCTACGGCTTCGTGGTAGGCAAGCAATTTTGGTTGCACTTCAAGCCGTCGATGCCAGTGCCATTGCCTTCCATTAGCGGAATCGTCGAAGGAGGACGATATGAGCTAGTCGCGAACATCTGGCATGCTAATACCGCTATGTGGAGCGGATCTAACGCGCGCCGCACGTTCGGCAGCAAATCTGTGGGCAAAGACTACTTCCTCGCCATCACCGAATGGCGTCGTTTGATTGAAGCACACGGCAAAAGAGTGGATCTCATTGTGAAGATCGACCTCCAATCGCAGGCTGATTACACGCTCGTCTACAGCAATTTCAAGCTGTACGGTGATCTCTCCTACAGCCACGATGGCGGAAAGTGTCCTCAGGGTAACTGTCCCAGCGGTCCCCAGATGCAGCACGACGATCCAAGGAAGGGCAAAGCGCCGAGCAAGTGGTTCGATGGTGCCTGCTGCTGCAGCAACAACAACGGATTCGGATGGTAATTTTCCTACTGTTTCAGCGTGAAGTAGATGTCCTGATGATGCGATTGAGCGAAAAAGAAAAAGTAATGACTTCGTCACTTCTGAGTATATTATCTCATATTAGTCTCCGACCTGCTTGTCATTACAGCCGCCATTCCACCTTCCTTCCTCTTTGCAGTATTTCTTTCCAAAAATAATTCATGACCTACCTCGCATTTGTGTGTGGTTGATATTATCAGGTATGGCAGCTGTGGATTCGGGCAATTTGGCTTTGTAGCAGATTCTGCACACGGTGGAAAATTCTCGCATCCGATCGATAGAAACGGAAACTATGTTAATCCTCCTGTCGGTTCCGACGCACGAGGATACGGCAACATTCTTGGCAAGCAATTCTGGCTCCATTTCTCTTAAATCATGAATGAAAAGAAAATGAAACCAGATATTCCTGAAGCTCGTCACCCACCAACCCACCGACCTACGCCCAGGAATAAACAGTCTTGTGCTCAAGCAGTCAAGCACTTGCTGACCACACAAGAAAGTTCCACGCACATCATGCAAATGTTTACATACACATAAACGCTGACAATTAAACAGAGCATGCTCTATTTGTATAGCCGCCGTATATGCATCGATACTAGAATGTGCTACGTAGCGTCATTCGGCGAATCGCGCTCGATTTAATTGCTACTTCAAGCCAAATAAATGTTCATTCGTTGTCATTGCATCAATGTCTGCCTCGGGCTTATTAGCTGCTATGATAGCATCGCAGCAAGCAGCGGGTGTGTATACCAGCAACTCGCACTGTTGCGATGCTACATGCGCTTTGCCGCCGCAGGACAAGATTCGATTCAGTCACATGCACACGCACATGCAACATTGGCATGCCACAGCAGCCAATGACGAGCTGAAGCTAATCTACCGTGTACATGTTCATCCGGCGCATCTGTGCAATGATGTCACAATGACCAAGATTGCATGCATTGTGGCTTTTGAAGCATTCGTGCAGGTATTATTAGGTCCATGCTGATGAGTGCGATGCAGTGCGATGCTGTGCGAGTAGGGTTGCATTAAATTGCAATGCTTGTCCGTTGCAACCGTGCATGCTAGCTGAAGGATGAAGTCTTTGCTTTTGTGCTATAACTACTACTTCTTGCCCGCGGCCTTCTTTTTCTTCTTCTTACGGCACACGTACACAGTGAACTGGGTGCCATCGGGAGTCACCATTCCCTGTAAATGTATGTAAATGACCATTAGCTACTAAAAAGGGCTGATGCAGGAGAAAATGACGAAGTAGACGCAATGAAAAAGAAGGAGGAGAAGGAGAAGAAGAAGAAGACGGAGGAGGAGGAGGAGGAGAGAAGGAACGATAGTGAAGAGAATCAATAACCACATAGTTTTTACTACTACACACACACAACAACTACGACGACTATTCGCTGCTCTTAACCTGTGGGTAGACAGACCACTCATAGACACCACGCAACTGTGGCAGAGGTCCGCTGAGAAGGGGCTTTACCACGACGAGGATGAATACAAACAACAACGAATATCATGTTACCCACTTAAAATCGACTTCAACACTCCTCACATACGATTACATTGACTTCTGCTAATAGAAATCTGAGTGCCTTCTTATCAAACAAACAGGTGGTGGAGGCAGCACTTAACAGCATTTTAGAAAAAGGGCACGCTGCTACTACATATACTCTCTCGTTAAGTGCTTGTGTTGTTGCTATTAACACCGTTCGTTGTTCGGGTAGTGCGAAGGAGATACTAAGGAACATTCCTCCTGGCTTTAAAACTCTTGATATCGACTGAGGGCGCGTAAGAAGAAGAAAAATACCCGGCGGGGAGATCAGGAAGATTTCAACAACTGATTACATTAATAGAAAACATTCAGGTCATCCATCTCTCTCTCTCTCTCTCTCTCTCTCTATATATATATATATATATATATATATAATATCTAATAGCAGTCATTTGATCATGACACAGATTTGCCACTCACAGCCAGCATCCGATGAACGTCACGAAATGCGTTTCCAACAGCAATCGACTCTAGCGTGCCCTTTAGTAGCAATGGCAACGATGTCAATCATCACGGCCACGAATGGAGTAGAGGAGACAGAGAGGGGGGTGGGAGAATGGGGGATAGGAGCACGCACAACTCTCTATGAAGATGGTGAAGATAATTATGAGGATGATGATGATGATGATGATAATGAGAAAGCTTCCTATTCACTAGTCTGTACCCTTTCCACTGGCACTACCACTACCAGATTTACCTTATCGATGATGAGGTCGAAGCTACCCTCACCGAACGTCCTGTGTGCATGCGCCAACCATATAACAACAGTCGGGATGTATCAGTAAGAAGGAACTATGGAGAGAAGAAGAGAGAGAGAGAGAGAGAGAGAGAGAGAGAGAGAATAGCTACACCGCATTATCATCATCATCATCATCATCATCATCATCATTTTCTTAAAGTGTCAGTACTGGTCAAGTTGTCGAGCATCTACTGCCATGAACTTGCCAGAAAATCCAGCAAGATTCTTCCCAATTCTATATATATGAGCGGATTTCCCAACAGACAACGACAAAGGCAGCAAGGGCGATGAAAGGTCATCGTACATTCATCATCACCTCACAACCCGTCACCACCACAGCAACCGGTGACATGCATAACCACCAGCTGCCAGCTCTGATTAAGCAATTGGAATAAATACGAGTCACGTCTACATCATTACTTCCAACGCTTCGTCATAGCTGATTCAATGACGTTGTGGGGAGGAAACCTGATGATTAAACCGATGATGACACCAATTATTCTCTGTCTCTTGCTGATTAGGGTGTGGGTAGAAGAGACCGAATGGTGGTGATCATCATCATCTCTACTGAGAAGGTAAGATGTTGCTCCAACTGAATATCCACCATCTGCCTACTCTATTTCTTATACTACTTTGCGCATCTACTACCACTGCTACTACTACTACTACTACTACTACTACTACTGTAACTACTTTGCCGCGCCCTCTGTGCCCTCAGCAGAAAAGAACACTCTCTCTGGAAGTCGTGCAAGCTCGGGGGGTAGTTTCTCTTCCTCATGTCGTTGTTCTTCTTCAATTTGTTGTTGTAGGTTTTGATGACTGTCATGGTCCTTCTTTTCCTCCTCCCCCTCCCCCTCCTCCTCCTCCTCCTAGCAGGAATAAGACGATTAGAGATCGTGTGTACAATATGCTGTATAATCACACGCATCATATACATACCTCCTCTGATGATGAGCGTAGAAAGTCCTCCAGGGAGTTGCTTTGGAGGCCAAGATCATTGTATGATAGCTCATGGGAGACGTAATCAGGAGAACTCAGCCGCTTCTTTACCGTTTCAATGGCGGCCTAATAGGAATCGGAGAAATTGGAGGGGGGGGGGGGGGGGGGGTGAAAAAGGATGAAAAAACACAACGGCATCCAAGTGTACCCGTGTATGTGTGTGTGTGTGTAGGCGCATCATGTAAATAATTAAAAAACAGCAAGTACAAGACCTCTGATACATCAATTCCCGTGATATCTCGAAACCCATCCAAAAACAGATCTTCGGCTACGTGCGACCCACCTGAATGGAAAAGTGGAATTGAACGACGAACGTGACATAAGAAACTAAACACACGAAAGCACGCACACAGCATCTGCACGTTCACATCGTCTCTGCAGCAACAGCAGCAGGAGGATTGGTTGGCATGCTGCACGTGTTGTCTTGATGGGGTTCCTACCGCACCCCACATCGAGAACCGACAAGTTTTGCTTGGCGATGTCATCCTGGTAGTCCAGGCCCATGACAAGGTGGAGCGTTGAACGAATATCCCAATAAGTCGCTACGAACTCGGTGTCATCATACTAGTAGCATTCAGAAGTAGTAGGAGGGGGGGGGGGATTTACGGGTGATTGGTGCTGTCGAAAAGTTGTAGTGGTGGTGTTATTCTTATCCTCTCCTTTCCTTACCTTTCCTCGCTTTACTACTTCTAACACATGACATAAGACCTCCTCCTCCTCCTCCCTCTCCTATGTTTCATCAACTCACCTTTCCTGTTGCATGTGCAGATTCCCACCAGCCCTGCATTGGTGATGATGATGGTGATGATGATGATAATGATGAACATAGGAAGACAAACAATCATATAGGCGTTATCCTTCTACCTCATTGGTATCTTCTAATGTATCGAGTTGCACCACTTCTAAGTCGTTCAGAATCTGAGTGGTCATAATAATGTAGGAGGAGGAGGAGGAGGAGGAGGAGGAGGAGGATTCAATGCTACTTGTTGTGGTAGAAAGCGGTAGCTGCTTAAAGTATGTCACAGCATATGGCCGAAGATGAAAATTGCATCAACAAATGTGTTCCGTGCCCACCAGACCTTTTCGAGAGATGCACGGTTGTCCTCATCGTCTCCACCATCCTCGCTAGTTTCTTTCGAGGAAGATGCTATGCTGGCATTGAACGCACTCTCAAACGCAGCCTCTGCTGAAGCGTAATCATCTATGAAATCATTGTCAGCTGCAGGATCAGTAGTATTCTTAGCCCATCCTTCTGCTATCCTGCTCCTATGCACGTCACCACTGTCTGCTATTTTGATGTCAACCCCTTCCTCCGGATCTTGCTCCCCACCCGTGCTGCTGGTACTGCTGCTGCTGCTATCGACGTGATCGTGGTCTATGCTACTGCTACTACCCCCATACACAGTGGCCTTATTCTTCTTTCCATCTCCTCTGGGCCTACCCTCCGTTTGTGATAGGAAATACTGCAACCCCTCGTCCTCCTCGTCCTCTGGGTTGGTGCTCCCCCAAATCCTCGTAGCGCTACGCTTCGGCTTTCTTTCACGCGACAGAGAGGAAGCTGACGATGCCCTTGTGTGCGTTCCAAGAGAACTGCGCCACGAAAAAGAGGAGTGATACCAGGCGGAGGAGTCAAAAGCAGCCGGTTTAGGGTGATATGCGGCCAGCCTCGTCTGGGCAGGATGATAGCCCGCGACTACAGATTGGGTGGTTCCACCTTGATGGATCAACGCACATATGACTAAGCTTGCAGTCACGGCCACTGATACTCTCTGCCAAATCCAAGGCGACTCAATTTCTCCCCTCATGCCTCCCCAAGGCATCCTCTTGGCCTGAAATCCGCACTGGCCCCGAAGTGATGCTGTGCAGGTGCTCTGCACCGCGTGTGCGGTTGTTTTCTGGGAGAACCAGTCGATGGGAGATATTACTCCACTAACTATCGATAAAAATATATTATTTGGTTCTAAACCAGGCAAATCTCCTTCTGCGACAAAGGGGAAATTGTGCACAGCATTCGGCGTGTCGCAGGAAAGGAATAGCCTGTGTTTTTCCCATCAGGTTTCGCCCAAACTTTGCATTTTTTTGAAAAACTGGCTGCACTTTTCTGGTTCCGGTTCTTCACAATTCATGCTATGCGGGTCATCAGGTGCTGTACGTGCTGAAGGCTAGGAATGATGAACAACAGTTTTGGAGGCTCCTGTGCATGTCCGCTAGCACCACCAATTCTCAAGTTTTTCTTGATGTGGACCACAGAACTGATGTGAGCTGTGGCTTTGGCGATTCTGGAGCATCAAATTCGCGCACGCACCGAATGACTGCAAGTGCTGAACGTGTCATCCGTCATCTGCGTCATTTGCGGAACCATCACTGCAACCAAAAGCTAGTGACCACTGTCAATGGCGAAATTAGAAGACTTTTTGGCACAGCGTAGTGTGATCTGTTTGCACTTGCTAGCTTGCATTGGTCACAAGCCACGTACCTGCAGACAACACTGCACTGAAGGCACACACACACACACACGTACCTGTGAAGCTGTGCAGCCATGCCATTGCTGGACTCGGACGTCTATGGCAGTCACTGCTCATGGCACGTGCATCTACACCATGCATGCATGAGCATGAGCTGATGTAAGTTGCGCATGCAGGTGTGCTCGTCATCGCATCGGCATTGCTGTGTGTTGTGTGCAAAACTTGCTAACTCTGACTGTTTCTGTTTGCATGTGTACAAGGCCTCGCATATGTGTGTGTTGCTGCTGTCTTGAAGTTCCTCGCACATATTAACGCAGATGATGCTCGTTATCGCACGACGCCATGGAGTAGTAAAGAATCATTAATTGAATCATCAATCAATGACGTTGATTTCAACCAGAAGCACCGATCTCGACGATGATGCTGTAGGTATTCTAAATTCATTATGGGGAGCCTAACTGCAGAACGCTTGATAAAGGCTTAATTCTGTATATATGCCGTATCTGTTTGATGGACACACTCCAGAGTCATCGCATTTCCCAACTAGTTCGATGGATCTGAAGAGAACAAACAGCAAGTGGTATTTGTTTATTCCGCTAACATCAACAAAGAAAACTCTAATATGTGCAAGAATTCAGCGCCCACAAAAAACGTCATCATCATTTATCATCATCATCATCATCATCATCGTCAAATGACACATTGTAGAGAGAGTGGGGACCTGGGCTTCCAATGAGTTGACCCAACGAATACGCGATCTACACGCGACGGCAGCGAGTGGCTAGAGAAAAACGAGAGAGGATGAGGAAGGGTATAAATGTACATAATACTTCAGAAAGGGCAGGTGCGGGGAAGGGGGGTGAAGAGAAATCAAACGGCAAGTCTCTGTCATCATCTCATACTCTTCTTCTTCATAAAGACGGGCTTTGTACACGTTAGTGTATTATATCTATGATGGCAGCGACCTGTCCGTTTTCATGGCATACATGTTTGTGGTTGGATCCCACGTTGCTCCTCGATCTTGCACATGGATGGTTGACCTAGAGAAGAAGAAGAAGAAGATGATGATGATGATGATGAAGAAGCAGCAGCAGCAGCAGATGATGATGATGATGATGATGATGATGAAGTAAAAGGCCGTCACCGCATTATCGTTCATACAATATCATCTGTACGCTCGTACTCAGCATCAGCTAACGGCATCATCATCATCATCATGGAGGAGGAGGAAAAGGAGGAGGAGGATGAGCGAGACAAGCACAACTAATGCTAAGTGGTTTGCAGCGGTACTACCATATGTCTGCATATTGTGCGGGAATGTGCGTCGACTCCGGCTGTAAGATCAATTCTCTTAGTCGCAGCTATTATTCGTTCCCTTCACTCTCCCCCCCCCCCCCCCCCCCCCCTCTCTCTCTCTCTCTCTATCTTTCTCTTCCTCCATCCCCCTCCCCTTTCCCTACATGCCGCGTATTGTGGAGTACTACTACTCCTACCTCTGCACCAGCGTCAAAATTGAAATCACCAGTAAGGACGACGTTCTATAAGTATAGCGAGTGTAGTGGTTTTGTCAGATAGTAGTAATATCATTATTTTCATTATTGTTATCATTATTATTATTAGTAGTAGTAAATTTGATAGTAGATATCGAGGAATCTCTCTCCTATATTTCTTGGGTGGTAGCTTAAGGAGATGATCTGTAAACAACTGCCCCTCCGTTGCCCTCTTATTATTCTTACTATTCTTATCATTATCATTATTACTATTATTATTGTTATTATAAAACCTTTTTGTACATCGATAGCACCGAGAAGATGAAATCCAAGCTGCTGGCTTTGCTCTCCGGAGTCGCTGTATACGAGGACGAAGAAGGATGGTGAGAATGACTACGGCAACAACGACGAATAGTCATAGACAATGATGAGAATTATGATAATAGATGACGATAATGTACAGCCGCCAAGCTTGGCACCACCACTGAAACGTCTTATGATTCCTATTCTCCTTAATACTCACCAGAAGGCGGTATTGATGTCGTTGCGATAACCAGCGACTGATAATATTACAAATAATAATCATACACGTGTTAAATTGACATCTCTGTCGGTGGGAATGGCGTGTACTTGGAGTTCATCTCTATTGGTTATTGCATTTCACCTCACCCACCTCCTTTTCTCTTCTCCCTATCTTTACACTTCCAATGTGATTAATGTTCTATACTAAGACTAGTATTGTCACCATTTCGTATGCGTCAGTGTATCAACAGCAACTACTACTACTACTATTACTATTACATACATCAGTGCCCTGTGGCTGAAGGTCCGGCACAGCTATCAGCACCTAACAACGAGCATCAGCGGAGAAGGAAGGGAGGGCGAAGATCAATTTGCTATCAATGGCAGCGATGATGACGATGATAATGATGGTGAAGAAGTCAGTCGACGTATACTTTTTTCTACGCACGAGGGCGATGATAACTAAGCCTTCACTGTCACATGCACTGTAATCGTCATTAGTATCATCATTGCCTTCGCTCGTTGATCTGAGGAGAACTGTCCTGGCTTGCGCTCCTCGTAGTATGCAGTCTGTTTATCAAGCGACCAAGTAGTAGCCAGGTAGAAGTGCGTGAGGGAGGGTGGTGTATCGATGCGGCAGTAATTATGATGGTCAGGAAGAAAAGAAGGGGAAATGCTGCGGTAACAACCGTACCTTTTTCAGCGGGAATTTGGACAGAATCATGAGACCAGCTGGGCTCTGAACGAGATATGAGAGAGAGAGAGAGAGAGAGAGAGAGAGAGAGAGAAACGAAATTTGTTGCTTTGTTAGTACGCAAGCGTCGGTAATGATGAGTGAAACATCAGAGCACTGCTTTATCTTAATTTTCTGTTTTAACTGATTGTTTTTCTACTGCTGCTGCTACCATCACCACTATTACTACCTCATTGCCGTTCTCTCCAAAACCAGAGTACTGGTAATATTGCCCCACATTGCTGTTTTTGATGCCCTCTGCAACCCAAGCGTGAGCGTCCTAGGGGGTGAGGAGGAGGAGGAGGAGAAAGGGAGGGGAGGCAGCACAAAAATTACGAGAAACTTCGACTATTGATGTTAATAGAATTACACTACCCTAACGTGAAATCTACATCAAGCTGGTTACTACTACTACTACTACTACTACTACTACTATGACTACTACCTGCAGCGTGATGAAGTGCGGCGACTTATCAGCGATTTCGGTGACGATTCTGTGCAACCGCTCGCGTTCTTGGTAGCGGTCGCGCCCGAACACGTTGTAGGACATTATCCTATCGGGAGAAGATGGGAAGTAAAAATGTGTGTGTGTGTGTGTGTGTGTGTGTGTGTGTGTGTTTACGTGTGCATTTGCGGTGCGCCGGCACTGTTATAACTGTTTACTACTACTACTACTACGTCATAGAAAGCCGCGGCATGCAACCCCTGCTCATTAGTCTTACTTGAATGCGTCTGGAGTAGCTCTCAGCAGGTTGCCAGCTGGACACCAGTCTCTGCCCCCCTCCTCATCATCAGTGTAGGAGGAGGAAGATGAAAGAAACCTTGCTTGCTCAACTCCACCATTGTTGTTACTGTTCCCTCCCCCAAGCGCCACACATCGGAAGTCGCTCGAGGCCTTGCACACGCCACACTTCGGGTCTGACACGCAGGTTTTGCAGTCCCTGGGGGGTGGGGAGACGAGCAGGCAGCGAAATTGTTAAGAAGTGGTGGAGACGATAATGAGAGTGTACCACATGCATGCGATGCGCACCTGTATTGCTGGCATTTGTAGCCAGGACAAGAGAGGTAATTCCACGTAGTCGCATCGCATTTCCCCCCCCCATCGAGATGTACGTTGCCGGCCATGCAGGACTGTGGAGATGATGCATATGACGATATTGGTTGAGGTGGAGCTTTGTTCGTACAAAATGCACATTAGGCAACGAACATGTCACATACAAAATGTCTGCACGAGAAAGAAAGAGAAAAAGAAAGAGAGAGAGAGAGAGAGAGAGAGAGAGAGAGAGATAAGGGGGGGTGATGGGGGGAGGGAGATCAAGCCTGTACCTGCGAGGCGCCACACCATCCGCACTCAATATCTGCTGCGCAGTCTCCACAATCCTGGTATGGCGGAGAATGGATTGTATGTTTGCATGCGGTTGTTGCGGGTGTATGTAATAGGTTGTGATACACACACACACACACACACACACACAAACACAATCGCATATACACACAGATATGCATAATATACACTGCACGCAGCACCTGATGCATGGCACACCGCGCTCTGAGTCTGGAAGAGATCGAAGAGGAGTAGTGCAACGATGAAGAGAGAGAAGAAGAAGAAGAAGAAGAAGAAGAAGAAGCGTATGCAAATCTAGGGTTTGTTGGCGGCGTTGTCGGCAGAGAAGCCATACTCGTGGACGTGGCTTGTGCTTCGTCCTCATTATCATCACCTTCAAACACACAGTTATTACTACCACAATTTTCAAAATACATTGCTGCAATGTCACCAATAGTACCATCGTCTGCCCCCTCTGAATCCCCCTCCGCCTCCCTTTCAGCATGCGCCAAGGAGGTTTTCTTGGTGTTGATATCGTCGTCGTCATCGTCCCTCTCCATTTGTTGTTGCTGCTGCTGTAAGATCGCGCTATCTTGATGACTACGAACTTGCTCTCGCAAAACAGCGACGTGGGCTGTGGCCTGAGCATGATGAGGAAGATGCAATGATGATGGTTGTGGTGGTGTAGGAGAGCGAAATCACAATCGTCAATCACCTGGTCCAGGTGCTGTTTCAGACTGCCCGCTTTTGCAGAGAGCTCTGCAATCTTCTGCTTGTAGGAATTCTCTTTCGTCACGAATGAATTCTTCAGCTCCTGCCGTATTGTCATAATCATTATTATTAGTTGTAGTAGTAGTAGCAGTGTTTGTTGCTGCTGCTCTGTTGCGGTAGATTCGAAACCATTGAAGATAAATCACGCATCTTAGTCAGGAGGAGGAGAAGAGGGAAAGCAAGAAGGCAAAGCGAGCAGTACTAATAGTAGCAGCTGACAGATCGTTATTAACATGGACCTCAAGATCTTCGTTCCTTTTATCGAGCGTTTGATTTCGGAGCTCTGTAGCAGCGGCAGCAGCAGCAGTAGTAGAAGTAGTAGTAAATTTAATGAACTGGTAAAAGAAGACGATCAAAGGGGTAAAAACGAGGAAAGGAGGACCACACCATACAACGTCTTCGATGATAGCAAAGATATCCACAATAGTAATGATTCATAATTCTACTGCGTAGAGATTCCGAATAGGAAACGGCGAAAAGGAGGGTAATGTCCATTGCGACGATTTGTCTCATCCAATGTATTAACATTTCCTCTCTCTCTCTCTCTCTCTCTCTCTCTCTCTCTCTCACACACACACACACACATACACATCGTAAATACGCAAAAAAACCTAGCTTCGCTTGCTTCGCTTTTCCTTCAGCATCCCTGCATGAATGGCAACAGAACGAAATAGGAATTTCAGCGGCAAATCATTTCTCGGATTGAACGAGACGTCAATAGGTCATATTGTTAACACTATTATATTCCGGAAAATCTCGGTCTAGCATAGAGGTAATGGAGGATCGTTGTGAAGATGCCCTTGCTTTCGTCGTTCGTTGATAAAAATACATCTTCTTCTTCTTCTTTTCGTATGTAAGTGTAAAGACCTCTTCTTCAACCGTTCCTCCCACGATTCAAGCCGCAGCTGTATGTGCACAATAGGAATATGCGCGTTTTAATCGTGAAAATATACCACAATCGCCGCATTTCTCACTCATGTTAATAACCTGTTCTGACACCATCTCACGCGCCTTCTCGACCCCGAAGCTGCCATTCTTTTGCGCCGCGACTGTATTCCGTAGTAACAACAATAATTACAATAACTATCATCATAATCATTATCACCACCACCACCACCACCACCATCATCATGATGACTGTCGTCATAATTTACGTAGCTACAGCGAGAATAGCTTTAATACCTAAACAGATTTCCAGGCGGCGTGACACCTTTTCGCTCTCTTCAAGACTTGACTGTTGTAGTAGTGGTAGTAGTAGAAGTAGTTAGCACAATCACAAGGATAATTTCCACCGAAATTTTGAGATGATCATTGAAAGGAGGACCAGGAAGCATCTGTCGCCGACGAGGTACATCTTCTCAAAAATTACCGTCTGTTCTCACCCTTACCGTTCTCTCTCTCCCCCCCCCCCCCCCTCTCTCTATCTCTCTCTCTCTCTCTCTCTGTCTGCCTTTTGCACACACACACACACACACACACACACACACACACAGGAACACATGCCTTTTCTCTGTCCAACTCCTGCTGTTTCCGTAGTGCCTCCCTTTCATGGCGCTCCACCTGGGACAACCAACAGGCGGTAGCAGAGAAACACGAATGCAAAAGAGAGAGGGGGGGGGGAGGGGAGAGGGAGAGAGGGATATGTAGAAAGAGGAAAAGACCGAGGGAACAGGAAAATGAAGTGTAAGAGAGGTTGTCGCTGATTTTACATGACGGTAGAGTGTGTGCATATATTCAACTAGATTTATGATACAAAGCACGCTTATTGTAGCCATAATCATATCATCACTACTTTCCAAAACCTCTGTCGATGCAACTACTGACTACTCATATGATACATTCACCACCCGAAATATACAAACTGGAACATGAGCAAAGAGGCAGCTGGCGCTGCTGCTGCTGCTGCTGCTCTATGAGAAATCACAACCATTGCTGACGTCTCTAAGCTCTTTCGCTTGTTGGAGGTCAGCACGTTGAGCACGGAGTTCAAAAGGCCTGCAACAACAAGCAAATAAAAAAGAAAGGAAGGACGAGATGGAGGAGTTTGTTAAAGAAGGAACATCCCTTGCTATTTTAAGTAGGAGAAATATGTAATATATGAAGAAAGGATCTCTCTTCTCTTTTTCGTTTACGTGAGGCGTCTATGCACAAATGTAACGATGTAATTGGGGGGGAAATGATAATCTGGCAACTGTTTTTCTCCTTCCAATGTTCCTTCTCATCCATTGTGCTTCCTTCACCCATTTTGGTCTCTCGACTTTCCTCTCGCCTCCTCCTGTGCTTCGATTTGCCCGCTCTCTCTCTCTCTCTCTCTCTCTCTCTCTCTCTCTTTCTCCCTTTCTTCGGCAATAAGTTAGCCACCTGCTCCTGCAGACATAGCCTGCCCCCCTCCATGCATTGCTTGGGCCTCCTCTTTGCTGTGTGCTTTTAGTTTGCTGCTGCTAGACCCAGAAGCACCTACGGCAGATTCTCCCTCTGCTGCCGCATGTCTTGCGTGCGTGCGCGTCATTGGGAGCGGGGTCTCCGCCTTTTCGCGGAACCTCATCGTGAACGATTCGGAATCATCATCGTCCAGGATCTTGTTGATGTTGATATCACCAGAATTGCGAAGGATGCCTGTGTTGTCTTCTTCCGTGATCGCTGGATGAGGGATGGGAAGCACAACCGCTTTGTGGAGCTGCTGGTGTCCTCCACTCACTCCCCCTCCCCCCGCACCCCCTCCTTCTCTTCGATGCTGGGGCTGCCGCTCTACCGCTGATTTCGTTGATTTAATAGCGGTAATATTGCTCTTCCTAGTCATCATGCTCATGTTTTGATTGGCGTTGAAAGATGACGATGGGGGTGTTGGGGGGGTGCGTTGCGTCTTCATTGTCGCTTCGCCTTCGCCATCATTTGTAGCACCAGTATTGGTTTCGTATGAGCTTGCGTCTCCTCCTTGGACGATATCTTTTTGCCGCATTTGTAGTTCTTCTGCTGCTTCTGTTGCGGGATTATTCGCTCCTTCTGAAATAGGAGGCAAGGCACCGCTGCTACTTGAAAGCTCTTTTTGCTGCTGGGATACTAATTGTGGTGGTGGTGGTGGTAGTTGCTGCCGCAGTTGTGCATTATTGTATGCAATCTGTCTTGGTTCACGCTGCTGTTGTGAAAGGGGTGGTGGCGGGGGTCCTGCTGCCGCTGTCTCTGTTGTCGCCTGAAAGTTTCCATCTCTTTGATAGTTCCTGCTGCTCCTACTAGTCGGTGGCCTTTGTTGTTGTTGCTGCTGCTGCTGCTGTGGGACCTGTTCGTAGGCTGTTGAATGATGTTCGGGTGCACGGCTGACGCCACTGAGTGCCGCCATCTGCCTCTCTCGAGCAAGCTCAGGTAGCGTGTCGTAGAGGAAATTTGTCGTGGCTTTTAGAACGCAGAGACAACAGTGCAGGTTTAATTGAGTATTTTGTAATTTTCGTCACCAAAATTATCAATCATCGGTGGTTTTGGTAGTGTGGTTCTTACATTATACATTGTTAGTAAGTTAAATCATGATCCACTACCTTGTGATGGAGGGACCCAGGATGCCAAACCCGCTGCCATTCCCTCGTGGTACAGGTTGCGAGACTCCTGATTCATTTTCCTCTCCGACGGGAGCCGCGGCTGAAAAACTGCCCCATAACGTGTGTACTGTGATCTGCCACGATGGAATCGACTATTTTTCTTATCATATCGCTCCATTCTTGGGTCTCGCGGTTCATTAGGAAGGAGGTCCTCCTCCTCCTCCTCCTCTTCGGAAGGTGCACTTTCAAGCCTGTTCTGCGTGTATGGGCCAGTCCCCCCCCCCTGAGCCCTTCTGCCGGTGTTGTAATATCCCTCGTCGACGGGATCCATGTCATCCATCTGCCCTAGTTCCTCGCTGCCTTCGTATGTTTCTCGGAAACGCACCTCGGCTCCAACATCATTTCCGTGCTCGTCGTTGTACTGATCGTCGTCTTCGTGGTAGTATTCCCTTGGCGCGGCTGCCTCAGGTCGGTCTTCGTCGTATAAAGCCTCAGAATCATGGCCTCTTCTTGGATATTGCTGTTGTAAATTCTTTTCCGGCACCGACGTTTCGTCTTTGTAATAGTTTTTCTGCAACAATCATTAGTAGCTGTTACGACGAGAACGCTGGTACGGCAATGATTAAAGGATGATATCTTAACCTGCTGAGCTTGAACGGCTGTACATGGAGAAAGAAGGAGCACAACACTCAATGAAAGTAGATATAGCACCACTGGATTACTTCCCCCTCTCTAAATTATCACAGGAACAAATGCTTAGGATTTTTCCATTACAGTGTCAATTGAGTAGCTTCATTTGTATTAATGTGAATGTAGATCAACACCGTTGGGAAGTAGCAACGCATTCTCTGCCACTCCTTAATTGAGGACCAGCTTTGCTCCCTATATGGTATGATACGCTGATCGGAGGGCGAGTGGTGTTGCGCTGTTGCCTCCCCCTTTTCCGCTAGCTACTCGTATGCCCGAAATTCAAACCGTTCAAATTGGAAGCCCCAGGCGGAAAGGCCGTTTTTTTAATTTGTTTCAGGTTTCCCCGCAAAATAATTATTCGGTTCGGAAAAAGCCCGATCCGTTTTTCACACTGCGACATAGATTTTTTAATGCCGAACCCCCGGTGTAAGCAACAACACAGAGAGAGAAATAAACAGAGGAGACAAAAAGGGGAGAGGGACTGCTGCCGCTGCCAGACCAAAGAATACGCCCCAAAACTCCATAGAGCGTGAGAGGCCATCGTCCTATTTGGGTTGCTCCAGGGTGGGAAGAACGACATTATAACCGCACCAAAGCCTCATCTTTACACCGCATCAGCGATGTTGTTGTTATGAGGACATTAGCGATGTTGTACGATCTGCATCGCCGAAGGAGGCGGGAGGGAGGAACCCGAGGTATGCGTGTGTATGTTTTTGTTCGTGCGTGCATTTGCGTGCATTTGCGTCCATCAAAGATCATCCCGCGCCCTATCTCATCCCTCATCCAACCTCCTCCTCCTCCACTTCCTCCTTTCCTATTCCAAAGGGCTGAGCTGCACTTTATTGGGTTCGGACTTGTTGCTCTTCACTATTGTTGCACTGTTCGTGCTATCATGCAATTACTCTGCCACCGGAAATGCATCCTTAACGAGGGAACTCCATGCACTATCCACGCTTTCGTCATCGATAGAACAAGCGGCCCCGTCGAGAGAAAAATTGCATTCGTCATCATTATCGTATGCGCCTACTCGCAGAGCTGCTGTGATATTGCGAGGTGGACAACAGAGAGGATTACAGGGACCAAGGTAAGGTTTTCCCATCTTTTTTGTCGACTTCAGTGATGATCAAGTTTATGGAAATACGACGATATCATTATGATTACTCCCTTGTGATACTCTCCCCCGTTTCCTACCCCTCTCTCATTGGCTATATTGTTTAGTCTTGATCCGAGGACAGCCCCGATTCAAAGCATGTTACATGGACTGAGGGGAGGGAAACTCACCTCGGGTCTAGCATTTCCTTCCGACACAACAGACGAAGACGAGTTCACAGAAGTGAGTTCGGATGCGCGGGAGAAAGAGAATGAAGAAATGTAAACGCCACCGCCACATCCGCTGCCGCTACGCTACAACTACTCTTGATTCTTTTGCCCACAGTCGTTGCATTTATCTGTAGAAAACACTTAAGTCTTTCCCCCTTTCTTTGATGTTGACAATTTGACCAACTGAAGCTTCGTCCGTCATTTTTCCCTAATCGAATTGTTATTTTTCTTAGGTATGGAGATATGAGCGAAAGCTTCGTAAGTGTTCTATTTAATTCACAAAACAATCTCTACCCTCTATGCTTCCCCTTTTTTCCTCCTTTCCTGTTACTTTGGTATCGTTAAATGTTCTGATGGAAGCATTTCCATATCAGCTTGAGGAAGTCCAGCGTTTCTTGGACGAACGGGAAGGCAAAGCGGTGAAGAGGAAGAAGAAGAAAAAGAAAAAGGAGAAAAGTGGAACAGCCGAAAGTGGACAGGATGAGGACGAGGATGACGATAAGGATGATGACGATGAAGACGAAGACGATGTAGCCGACAAAATAAAGAAACTTAGAGTCACCGACGAAGATGACGACGACGATGAGGATAAGACAGGTGCGAAATTAGCTGTGGATATTATTTTGGATTCATTATTGAGTTGCTCTCATTTATCCCCTTTCTTTCCGTACATTACACGCTTGCATCGTCAATGCACTTACAATAGGTGAATCTGCAGAGGACGACGAGGATGAAGACGATGAAGACGAAGGAAGTGACGGAAGACCGGTGTGTAACATATGCCCTGAAAACTGTCGCATTTTGAGATCAGAGGCGAAACTCTAGAGAGATCCTACACACAAAATATATCCATTACTTGAAGACCCATCCCGAGACCTGAACAAGAAGCAGCAGATGATGATGATGATGATGATATTGATTGATGACCAAAATTATGATGATGATGATGATGATGATGATGATGATGATGGTATCCTCAGATTAAGGCGAAGGAACCTGTAAATCTGCAAAAGCTCTCAACAAGGAAGATGCTGGGGTTATATAACCCGCCGACCGAGGACGAAGATGAGGATGAGGACGAGGAGGATGAGGATGAAGAAGAAGGAGGAAAAGGGGGAGGGGGTGATTCAGAGGACTCCGATGAAGAATCAGGATGGCCGGTAAGAGCAGCAGCAGTAGAAATAGCATAGAACTTTGCACGCTAATGCAAACCTGTATAACCGACGTTTTGTTATCATTGTCTTTCTTTCATTGACTTGAATGATGGCATTACTCAAAGGAACATAGTGCCGTCGATTCTTCGGAGAAATTCGGCGCCTCCCTAACTACGGACGAGGCTGGTTTCTTCTATCGCATCGCGACAAAGTACCAAGCCGGGAAGAAAAAGGACGACGACGATGATGACGATGACGATGACGTGGCAAAGAAGGTGGAGAAAGTTAACAAGGGTGAAATCGGAGATGATAATGCGAAGGAGGAGGACGACGATGACGAGAATGATGATGACGACGAGAAGGTGGACGACGGCGACGAGGGTGGTGGAGGTAGCGATGGAGACGATGACGAAGACGACAGCGAGGATGGCGAAAATCAGAAAAATCTGCTGGCTGGGCGGGAAAGTCGGCCTGTATTGAACCAAGTTCTCCTCGAAAAAGAGTACAACGATTACCAGAAGGAAAAAAAACGCTCATTCGGTAACGGAGATTGTCATTTACTACTGCCATGTATCATTCATATTTTGTCATCTGGCCAGACAAAACCTATGATGCTCAATCCAACTTTTTTTTCCTTTTTCTGTCACTTCCCTCTCCATGATACATAAGCTGTGATTTTACTCATGCAGCAAATTGGCGGGCGCGGCTCCGTGAAGGCGACCGCGTTCAAGGATACGTAACCAGGGAGGAATGGGATGAACTGTCACACGAGGAAGACATATTCCACTCACCTCACAATGAGCTCCACTTTCACTGCAAGCGGGTATTACTGAAACATTCTACTACCTGGATTCATTAAGTAAGAAGAGTGGGCAACAGCAGTGACAGCGGTGGTAGTTGCAATGATGATGATCTCCTATTTGAGTGCTTCCTTTCCTTTCACAATCATAACAGGCAGGATATATGATGCACCCAAGACGACAGAGCAAAGGTGGCCGCCAATGCAAGCAATGCTACAACAGAAAGGTTCCAAGTCGATGCTGTACTTGTGTTAATTGTGCTCTTCGTGGTTGTGACTGTGGATGATGTCTGGGCAAAGCAAGTGTAAAAACTGATCTAACCAAGCGGTTTGATTGTGTAGGGATTGATTCGTAAATACGGCATCGATATGTGCCGGCAATGCTTCTATGATAATGCCCATGAACTGGGTTGGCGCACCTACAAATAATGCTACATAATATCGACAAACGACTAGCTGCGGTTGTTCCTGTGTGCAACCAACCACCCTTGTTCTAGTCTACAGCGGGGACAATTTTGCACCTTTTATAAACATAACGAATTAGTTCAGCAGAATTTTGCCGACAACTCTGCTTCTGCGGATAAAGGTGTAGGTGTAAACACTTGCAACCTCTCTGAGCTCTCTTTTTCTGACGAGCCAATAAAAATGAAACGTTGAGACGCTGCTTTTCTCACATCTTGGCTGTTTTATTCGTTCAATTGTCGCTCGTTGGTTCAAGCATAACAACTCGAAATAATAATCAATTTTTTGATCTGTCGCCTTGGGCTGCACTAGTGCACCTTTATGCTTATGAGCTGCAAAAGGTAGCAAAAGGTGTTTATTTGGTGTCCTATTGCTCGCAGCTAGATAGCTACTCGATCAATACATATCTAGATACATGTAGAGGCAATGTATAGACACTCGCGTCTAGCGCATATCTAGATATGTCGTATATTGCGACGCGATGCTACACTACATAGATGTCGCGACGCAGCGACGACACTCTGCTAGTCTGGCTCAAGCTCTAGACACTATACAAAAACGATTATAGACATAGTGACATAATATATATATCATATATATCACATTACGTTGTCTACTATTACGAACAAGTACTATTTCTAGGCGTGTGAACTATAGCTAGAACTACATGCACAGTTGTATGTATTATACATAACATAATTAACTATAGCTGGACACATGCAACTAGACAGGCTAGCTACGCTGGCTACATTGCTTACACATCACATGCTAGCATGTGTATGTCAACTTAAGCGCTGTAGCCGCTGCTTTGCATAGCTACATTGGGATGACCATGCATTGAAAAAATTCAAACATTTCATTACATCCGTCATACATACATGCTAGCATGTAGTATGTATGAGACGGATGTAATGAAGAATTAAATTTTTTCAATGGTCATCCTGATGTAGCTGTACATGTAGTATGTATATATGTACATGTGTATCGTATGTCTGTTGTGTGACCACAACTAGCTAGCTAGCTAGCTAGACAATCTGAATCTTGCATAGCACAATTTAGACAATGAAATAAGATGGCGTAGACTACTAATAAGTTGTTACTCATCTAGCACAAGTCCGTCAAACCCGGTAACGACGGGGTTGTGAACAGTGCAGCGCTTTGCGACGCGCTTTGAAGCAGCAGGCAGTTGCAGTTAGTCAAAGAAAAGTCATCAGAACTTGTCCGATGGCCAAACCTGAAAAAATGACCGAAATGTTGACCAAAATGTCCATTTTCAAGGCCTCAAAGTGTGAAAATTCACACCCGTTGTGTAGCGGATGCACGCTGCGCGTTTGTTCTCTGCCACATTTTGAATGCTTTTGCTTGTGCGTTTGACCAAATGTGATATGCACGAAAAATTTCAAAGAAATCTAGAAATGCGAGCAAATCCAATGTCCATTGCATCACATGACGCGCTTGGTCGCGCGCAAAAGCTTCCAAATGCACATTCTGGCGATTCGTTACAGGTTTGACGGACTTGTGAGAGATCGATCCATGGAGATCCGTGGATGCAGGCTGCATCTTGCTGTAGCTTGCATGCTTGCTAGCTTGTGACAAGCTAGCAAAGCTAGTTGCAATCTAGAAACATGCGATGCGTGCTACGAGCTCGTGACACACATATAGCGTGCTTGTTCACTTAACTAGAGCGACAACGCTAGAACGCTATATGCTCAACATGCATATAATAAGTCAAGTGTAAGCCTATTTATTTTAGCTTGCAATGCTGATCGCCATGGACAAATAAAATAGGCGCGCTAGATGAGGCTATGTATCTTTTTAAGTTTAGACGCTGCACGTGGTTGTGCAGGCTCTAGCTAGGTAGGCTAGTAGGGCTGTCTAGCTATATATCGACCGTCTCGCTTCGTCCGATTCTATGTAACAGATCATGTCAATAGCTACGTCTACTTGTAATCTCCCACACGAGGTCTCAGCAATGTGAAATTCATGAATCTGCACCTACACATATGGTCCTATCTGGTGTGGGTTCATCGTGCATCTGATTGCATTATCTGCTCGAAATGAGTGAATTACTACCAATTATATTTATGTTTCGTTCATACATGCATAATTTTCACCTCAACCACCAGAAAAAATGAAATGAGTTCTGTGTGTATCTACTCCACTTCTTTAAGAAGATCTGAAATTTCCTCCTTGCTCTTCGTTTTGAAGGTTTTGTCTTTCAAGGAGATAATTCCAATTTCGATATTCTCATTTGTGATTGCTCCTTCAAAGTTCTCCTTCAAGGTAAGAATAGCAGTATGCACAGCGTCCTCTAGGCCCATATCTTTATGAGCAAAATATCGTTTTTCTAAGAACGTCTTGGCGCTGATACTGTGCTTTCCTATTGCCGAGGCTTTCCATGCAAAGTATGAACCAGAAGGATCAACCTATTCAAGAAAAAAATCAAACAAATTATACCCTGAAGATTCTATGCGAAGTCATCAGATCAATATAGCTTGTATCATCGTGTTCATAGGATCTTTTGCAATACCTGGTATAACTGCGGGCCCTCATCGTCGATACCAGCGATAAGGAGGGATACCCCAAAAGGCCTAACACCACTGATAAAAATCGCAACAACAAGAGGAGATTATTTTTAATATGACGGTATTGAGTATCGTAAGCTGGCTGCGTTCTAATACCCTGATTGCGTGAATTCCTGCATTACAGAGGCCATCTCACGCACAATCTGCGACACGGGAATCTCGTCCTTGTATGTCATGTAGTACTCTTGAGCAATTTTTCTTCCCTTTCGTAGTAAGACACGATAATCTGGACCCATTCCCGAGTACACAAGCCCGCAATTCGACCTTTGAATCAATGACGATTAAGAATTTTCTTAGGAGGAGAGATTTTGGTGTTAGAACTGTATTGCTACTCACGATAGGCTGGCAATTTTCGTCCTAGACTTTTGATCAACGAGAACTGAAGGAGTCATCTTTTCTGTAGCAATAACTACGCCTTCCTTCACTGTATTGCAATGTGTCAAAGCAAGAGGGGAAATAGTGCAGATGGGGTTAATAAAAAATAGCTTTGAGGTTATTTTATACGTTCGAAAAAATAATCTTCAAGGAGAATACATAAATAAAGATGTAGATGAACTTGGTGTGAAACGCTGGGCAGGAAATATGAATACAACTTGTAAAATGGGAACAAAAGAGAAAATCCTTCCTTTTGCGCAAAATGCGCAACTTCTTATTCATAGACCTCTAAACGTATCGAATCTATACAGGAAGCTTAAGAACATCAAATCACCTTTGATTCCTAAAGACGTCCTTCCCTGTCCGACAGCCTCGAGGGCATAGTCGATCTGGAGCAGGGAGCCAGATGGGGAGAAAGTGGTGAGGGAGTAGTTGGCCCCAGACATCAAGGTTAGGCGCAAATGAATTCAGCTTTGCTTCGGTATGGTTTGAGGAAAAACTCTTCATATTCCATGATAAATGGTGATCATCGAGATGACTAAAGTAGAAAATGGCCGATATCTACTATTTAGAGGGAATTTTAAGGAACATCGTAATTTCACATGGATTTTGTCCAGAAAGAGTCTCCGTTCTGCTCTCGCATTGGCTGTGGACTCAATGCCCTACGACAACCCATGGCAGGCAACCTAATTGATCAACATGATCATCGATGGAATTCTATAAATGTTCTAACTCAAGCTAAATTTAGTTGTCGTAGTATTGTTTTATAATTTATTCGTGATAATAATATATCCGAAATATCTCATTTTCTTTCTGAAATACAGCTCTTGAAGCTGTGGACGCGATAGATATCATGCGATTTATTCTGCATTTTACTACTGCGACATCATATATTCGTTGTCGTTCCTTCAAATCTAATTCGTAGCGGAGCGTGGCCCAAGAGCGCACACATTTCAGCACCGCATCACTTTATCCTTCGTAGGATCCAAGGTTCAAATTCAAGCTAAGCAGCGTTAGGGGATGCTTGCTTTTAATAGCTGGAAAATTTTATTTCCAAAATCGGTTCATCATGCACACTGTTTCGCTTATGCGCAACTAGAGCGACATTGCATCCACGTCGAGCTCGTGAAGTATTAGTAATCGTCATTTCGTGCAATGCGGTGGTGTTCTTGGTCTGCGTATTGTTTGCATTAGACTATGTGTAGCTGGTAGCTTGAACTTAACCAAGTTATGGCTTATGTCTACAGATAGCGGGGAGAAACGGGCTTCGATGAGCTACATTAGCAGCAATCCCTTCGCGTCGCTGGAGGCAAAGCCGCTGAAGAAGAAAAGGAACAGAAAGAAAAAACGCAAAAACAAAGTACGTATCCTTCAGTACTTGTCCCTTAATCTATTTACGTGCGGTTTCTGAAATTCTTTAGAGACGGGGGGGGGACGTTCAATGTTCGTACTGTGAACGCTACAATTATATGCACTTCCCATTCGATGTTTGCCACACACACACGCACACATATTCAAGCTCGGTACATGAATAACAGAAGGAGGATGCCACTATCGCTGATCAAACGAACAAGGCCATTCTGGGAAAAGATGTCAACACTGATATCAAGGAGACCGAATTGCCACATAAAGATGGAAGGGGCACCACGAAGAAAGTTTTGACTTCTAGCTTCGGCAACAATCTTCATTCCGCAAGAGTGATGCAAGATTTAAACCCACACGAGGAGGATGAGTTCGAGCTCACACGAGACCAGCGAAGGAAGATTAACTACAAAGAGAAAGTGCAAAAACGCAGCCAAAAAAAAAACAGAAAAAATGCTAAGGCTGATGGCAGCGGTGCGAGAGGGGACAAGGGAGGCAAGGTCGTAAAGAAGACCGGAGATAGCAAAGAGAGCAGGATGGTTAGCCAGCTGCGTTCTCTTGATTTCTCTCAAGCAGAAATCGACGAGGCACAAAGCAACATCGTAGCTAATGGTCAGAAAATGAGTATTGAGGCGGTCCTTGAGGAGCTTAAGAGGATTGATTTCAATCGACTGAGGACGCAGCTGAAAATCACCGAGAATGGTAAAGGTACTACAACCATTGTTGGCATCGAAGACAAGGACGACGATGTAGACGCTCGAGCTGCTGACGACGACGATGGTGAGGGTGATGCGGATGAGGATGAAGATGAAGATGATTCTGGAGGAGAAGAACAGGAGAAATACAGTGCAAATGAAGTGGAGGTGGATGGTGATGAAGTCGTTGATGATAACAAACACGGTCGTAGCGACTCAAAGCATAGTGGTCAGAACGATAATCTACCTACTTCTACTACAGCAGGGGCTGATGATGAGAACGACACTAACGAAGAAAAGAAAGAGACTACGGCAAAAGAAAATGCCGACGATGATGACGATAACGATGAGAGCAATGAAGGAGAGACGCTTGCGAAGTGGAATCCGGCGATGGGGTCCGAGCTGCTAGATGTGATGTGGAATGATCTTGATGCTGCTGCGCAAGAACAATCTGAAGGAGGAGATGCAACCACTCCGGACGCACGAGTTGCATTCCTCCAGTCCACGAAATTGGAGCATGTGGTTGAGAAAATACTGCTGTACTGCGGTGAGGAGCTGCCAGAGAGCATATGGAATGCTCTGCAGCACCTGCTACGGCACGGAGTCAAGGGCCGCCCCGAGGAGCGATATGGCCTTTTCGACGCAATCCGTAAGCTTTGGAAGCAAAGCCACAACTGCAGCGCCTCTGTGTTGAAGGAGATTGTGCATCATGTCCGGGCTCTCATCGTGCATGAGAAGAAGCTGAAGCTCGTGGAGCTGCAGGTAGCGAGAGTACGGGAAGAGAAGGCGGAGTTGGAAAAGAAGGAAAGGGCAAAATTCAGCGAACCGAAGCTACTCGATCCCACCGACCACGTGGGGATGGTGAAGATGAAGGTCGAGAACTCTCGTACATACGCGCAGTCACGACGAGCGCTGCTCACTCGTATGCAGGCGCTACTTAAGGGCGTGAATGGTGGAGCCTATGACCGCGACATGGTCAGTGTCTACAACCAGCTGCAACTCACGCTGGCGCACCTGACCCGTAGCCTCAAACGTTCGGAGCTGACGAGGCGAGCCCTCTCCGAGCAGCGCAACAAACAAGAATCCGAACAGAAAGCCAAGGTGCGAAGCGCAGAGACCAAATTAATGACGATGCAACGCCAGAAGCTCACACTTATCGGCCGGCGTGAACAGCTGGAGAGAGAGATTCAGGAGATCAATAAAAAGCTGACTAGAATCGACATGACCGTTGAAGTCGCTGAGAAGGAGGTGCAGAAGCTGAAGAATCTGGGGAAAGGGAGTGGAGAAGGCTCTTACCAACAGGTCAAGGATAAGACCGAGTCGATGCAAAGGGATATTACAGGTGTCAGCCACGCAAACAAGTTCTTCACTTCTGTACGACACCATAGAAGCAATAGCAGGGGTAAGAATAGTGCCTGGTCCATTGGGGAGGAAAAGGCAGCTTTCCATCGTCTTGGTGTGGAATATCTTCACGGCATGCGGTAGTAGTAGTACTAAGTCGTCATTGTTAACCGATCCACTCAGCCAACAACATCATGGGGGGCTGGGGGGAGGGAAGAGGAAGGAGTTTAGAGATGAGATGAAACGAGTACTGTTATCGAAAATAGCGATAACACCAGCAGTTAAAGTTGCCGCAAAGAAAATCTTCCACTTTCAGCTGCTCACGAAGAAAATCTCCCATTTTCAGCTGCTATTTTTCTCTGCTGCATGCATACATGCATACCTACCTACCTACCTACCTACTTACTGCTTGCACATCATAATACGATGTTGTTGTTGTAAAAACAACTCTCCATCCATAATTTTTAGGATCTATCTCTGCGACACCGTGGAGTACATCTCACACATCCAGCAGCGCCTTAGCTTCTGCCGGAACCAGCTCACTGACCTCAAAAACCGCGCCAAGTTCGGCATCCACGGCGGGCACTCCGACGAATACGAAAAGCAGCTCCGTGGAATGTATGAGCAGACCTCCAAGGAGCTGGCTGAGCTTAAGCTAAACTCGTACCAGATTGTGAAGGAGATAGCAACCATCATGAACCCGCTTCCCCCCACTCTCAGTGGTGCGTTCAAGAAGTTCCTCGACGACCTGAAAGAGAAGGGAGTGCCTGAGCAGGACCTAAGGAGCCTACACCAGATCTATCAACAGTTTCGAATGCAGAATTACGTCAGCAGCAGCAGCAACAACGCTACTACTCCCTCTATCGCTACCAGCAGCGTAGGCAGCGTCCTCGCTCCAAATCGACGCCGCCAGCAACAGCAGCGGCAGCAGCAACAGCAACAGCAACAGCAGCAGCAGTATCACCTCCAACAGCAGCGCCACCCAAATTTTAGACAGCAGCAGCAGCAGCAGCAGCAACAACAACAACAACAACCTTTCTTTCATCAACAGGCGATGGTAGCCCAACACCCCCATCACCCTCGATCTGACCCGTCTCTACAGCAGCAGCAGCAGCAGCAGCAGCAGCAGCAGCGGCCACAGGTACATGCAAGCTACTCTACCAGTGGAACGGCTGCTGAGCAGGTAATACGGTCATCCACTGCCGTTCTTGACACAAGAATTATGAACGATAGATATAATAGGAATAGTAGGGATAATAATAATGATAAGAATAATAATAATAATAATGTTATTAACGGTTTTGTCCAGGAATATCAAAACTACCACTCAACACCATTCCTACTGATGAATTATATGCATATAGTCGGGAGGAATTAATCACTTATTTGAAATAGGATACGAATATGCAAGCGTGAGCTCAATCTGATTCAATTTCCTATCATTCGAATGCTTTTATTTTTTGCAGAAACTAGCCCATCAACATCAGCAGCAGCACTCTCACTACAGCGGCCAAGCAGCTGCTGGGACGGGAAGAAGAGTCGGAAAGAGAGGAGGCAGACGCGGTCCGGGGGGGCCCATGGGCGTGAATAGGCACCGTGTTGCTCAGGTACTGTAAAAAGTTGTCTAACCTCTTCATTCTTCTATAACTAGGCTGCTTTGATAAAAAATAACAGTCCTTCCTTCCTGCCAACTACTGTCATGCTGAGCTCTTCTCCCTCCCCAGCACAACGTCTTCTCTCTGACACAATCTCTCTCTCTCTCTCTCTCTCTCTCTCTCTCCTCTCTCTCCTCTCTCTCTCTCTCTCTCTCTCTCTCTCTCTCTCTCTTCTCTGATGTTGGTGATTTGTAACCCAACAGATGAGGGCTGAATTTGGCCTCGCACCCAAGCAGCAGCAGAAGCAGCAGCAGCACTTGAGGAGCAATGGCGGCCCTGCCATCACTTCTTCTGCCTCTACTGCGACAACAACAACCGCCACTCCACCTACTACTACTACTACTACTACTACTACTACCGCAGATGGCTGGGGAGCTCCTCCCAATAACAGCAGCAGCAGCAGTAGGAGTAGTAATCGTAGCATGGCAGGACCACCGGGATTCGAGAATAGTCCCGGTTTCGCATCATCTACAGTATTACCTGGCAGCCATAGCGGCAGCATCAACAGCACAAGAGGGAGCGGCCCCATTGGTGCATCACCGTCGTCAGGGAAGCGGGGACCTACTGTAATGAAGGTGATATTATGCAATGTGTGTGTGTGTGTGTGTGTGTGTGTGTGTGTGTGCACGTTGGTGTACCTAGTGCCCATATTCGGATAAATATATACATACATAGCTAGTAGAAGATGGTGGAAGACTGCTAGCTCTCAATCTTTCCCTTATCTGATTATGCTTCTCTACTACTACCTCCTCTCAGTCGTCACATAGAGGCCGACGCGGCGGGGCGCGTGGCAGGAGAGGTGTATTGAAATAAGTAGAAGAAGTTTTATTGTGTTCCACTGCACGATATATATATATATATATATATATATATATATTATATTTCTCTCTCTCTCTCTCTCTCTCTCTCTCTCTCTCTATATATATATATATATATATATATATATACATATATCTTAGGAAGGGCAAGGGGTGGCAGTAGAGGTGCAGCTTCTGGTCTAACCAAGAGAGGTAGTCGTAGTGGTAGCAGTAGCAGTAAACAGGTGGCTGCTACTACTACAAAGAATAATGATAATAAGCAGCAGCAGCAGCAGCAGCAAGCAGCAGCAGCAGTTACTAGCAGCAACAAACCGAGACCAAGAACAGCCGGCCCTCTTGCGCGAAAGCAGCAGCAAAATGCATGGGCCCCGGTGAAAAAAGTGGTCTCTGCTCTTGTATTCAGCAGCGGCGGCAGTAGCAAGAACAATTCCAATGGGGACGCAAAGACTTCTACTACAACAACGAATAAGAATAATAAGAATAATAATAACCAACAAGCCGCCTCTGTGGGGGGAGCAGGAAACACGGTTAATGATGTCACCAGCGTTTCCCTCCCCAATGGCGCTGCAGCAACAGCCAGCAATGGAGGGGGTAATTAGCAATTATAATAGCAGTAGTGCGACACTCGCAAGAGGCGTCTGACTACCATTAGACCATTAGTCCAGGGACGGCTGATGACACAGCTAACAGTGAAACTCTTAGACTATTTCTCCAAAGGGTCAGTGAGGATCACAGAGAAGATCGTCGTAGTGCTCATACTGGTGATACAGTGACTGATAATAAATATCATTATAACGATTATTGAGTGTACCTATTTTTTGCTATCGTTGTAGCTACTGCAACTACTACTACTTACTACTGCTACTACTACTACTAGCTACTACCACCATTGCCCAACATCCGTTGCCAGTTATGCGACTAGCACAGCTAGACAGCATGCGCGCGAGTTGTCATGCGACATCATCATCTACGATCAGCTCTTGTATGACAAAGTTGAAACAAAATGGATCAAATGGCTACGCAGCATGGCTAGACGGGTGCACAATGTGTTTAGATGTGAAATGAGAAAGCATTGCTCTTGGCTACTAGATAGGCGTTCAAAATTCCGCATGTTGATTGTCACAGCATTGACAACAACAATAACAACACATCAAGTCAGACGAAACAAAACAAGTAGATGACCATGTGCACTTAAAGATCAGCGCATGTAATTCTTTACAATTTTCGATAGGCTTGCTAGCTTGTTTAGCTAGAGGTCGCACCTGCTAGCCTGGTGCCGGACTAATTAAGGGCAACACCAAAACAATTGGCTGTCATGATTGCCAATGACAAAATGTTTGCACAGCATTGCTTGTGCCAAAAGGTCGCACGCGTATTCACATCGTTCTAGCAGGAGCTCTAGCATTGCTTAACTTTTGCTAGTTAACAGTTCTTTTGAGTTTCATTTCTACACATTTTCCCACACGAGTCCATTACTCGCTGAAATCTATTCATTCATGCATCATCGGTCTCCTCTTCGTTGCCACGCTCGTTCTCACCCTTGCGGGCCATCCTAAGGAATACCTGCTCGAGAGTGGCCTGAGTAACGCTGTAATAGTCGATTCCAAGTGCTTCCTTCTCGCGCTCAATGGCTTCAAAGACGTCGCCGAGGCTAACAATGCCGTTGCCTGTAGCGTGTTCTCCTTTTCTTCTCTTCTCTTCATCATATTCATGGTATTGATTCTTCTTTACCTCTTCTCCACCTCCTGCTCCTCCTTCCTTTCCTAGCCCTGGCAGCATGATCTTAAGGCTGTAACCGTGCTCCTCAATTACGTGAGCACGCGGTACCAAGCGTGTAATCATTGTCAGAATCAGCTGCAGTTGTGCACGAGGTATTATTTGAGGATGATGATTATTATTATCAGGATTACTATTGCCGTTCACAAGCTCGGCATTTCCGTCGTCGACGACGACGACTTCGTCATCATTATCGGCTGCGAGCAATGTCGTCTTGATATCGACTGAACGATCCAGGTGTTGCTGGCCGCCGCTTCCCAATGACTGTGCCATCGTACTGCCGTCTTTACGAGCATCCCTGTTTCTCACAGTTGTCGCTGCAGCAGCTGCCATCCTAGTTGGTGCTGCGGCTGCCGCTGCTGTTGTGCTCGGCACCACTTGCATCTCGAGCTCATACCCCTCACCGAACCTGCTGCGAATGTGCTGGATGCTGCCGAGGCATGTGAAACTGCCGGACACCATCACGCCTACTCTGTCGCAGAGCGCCTCGCACTCCTCTAAGCTGTGCGTCGTGAGCACCATGCATGCCCCTCCCCGTGCTACTTTCTCTAGAATGTTCCACATGCTGCGCTTCGCTACGGGGTCCATCCCCGAGGAAGGCTCGTCGAGAAAGATTACCGGCGGATCTCCAACCAGCGCGATGCCCAGAGAAAGCTTTCGCTTGTTTCCGCCAGAGTAGCCACCTGCAGCTTTGTCACGATATCTTTTATTTTGTACCCGCATTTGGGGGGGAGGGGGGGGGGTAGATTATCACTCAGATCAGTACATGTATCATAGATACAGCTACTTAGACTTATCTTTATAATTATAGAGTTTTCCCTTTTCTTATTATGTCGTCGGCATGAATGCCACAAACTACTATCGTCATCATCATCATCATCATCATCATCATTACCTTTATCATCAACATCATCTATTCATCATCATCGTCATTATCATCTTTCTCACGTAGCATCATCAGCATAGTAGCACATTGCAGAAGAGCAGCGGCATCATAAGCTGCAAATAACGTACTGCGTGAGCCCGACAAAATTAATAATGGTGTCCACAAGCTGAGAAGTCTGGCCACTGGGTACACCGCGTAGCCTTGCGTAGAAGCGCAGGTGCTCACCACCTGTCATTCGCGGGAAGATCGGATCTGTCTGCGGGCAGAGGCCTATCCGATGTCGCACCGACGGAAATTCATCTACCACCGAGCGTCCAAGCACCCACGCATCGCCCTTGGTAGGCAAAGTGTCACCTGTCAGCATCTTTAGCGTGGTGGACTTACCAGCGCCATTGATCCCAAGGAGACCGAAGCATGCACCCGGGTATATGCGAAGACAGCTCTCTCGAACTGCCACGGTGGGATTATTCGCTGCTGCTGCTGCTGCTGCTGCTGGCGAAGAGATACGACAGCAGCAGCAGCAGCAGTGGCGTGCGATGAAGCGCAACATACTTCGAGCGGATGCACAATATGATGGAGACGACGATGAAGATGAAGGTGCCGGGTAGACCTTGGTAACATCATGCAATACGACGAATGGGTCGCCTCTTTGTCTCATCCTTCTCTCTCTTATCCCCTCATTATCACCTTCTTTCCCTGCTTTCTCTTCCTCCTCCTCCTCCTCCTCCTCATGAAAATGTCCATAGCTCGCCAGCACAGCCTTCCTCTCCGCACAAACGTCATCATCGAGTCCCTCCCTCGTCTCATTCAGCTTCTGTATCACCTCTGGCCTAGACACCGTACGCTGATTGAGGAGCTGCTGCAGCCAGCGAACACAGGGAAATCTGCGACGCGCGTCTATTAAAAGGACAAGCAGCAGAAATGCCAGGGCCTCGAATGCCATATACACTAGGTTGCGGCCGCTCACACCCCAGTCCAACGGCGAAAGATGCCCCCCCCCCAGCTGGTTTTTCCACCGGAGAGCTGTGAGGTTAATGAGGCCCTCCCCGAGGTTGAAGGGGGGAAATACTCGGTAGTACGGCTTGAGGGCAGCGTTGGCTTGCTCCGTTTGCTCCACAGCGTCCAACACGAACGACGCGATTACCAGGGCGAATCCGAAGAGGAAGTTCAGACCAGAGATGCCAACCTGTGCGGCCGTGGGGTTGTCAAACAGAAAGGAGTACGCGTAGGCGAGGGGGATGGCGGAGACGCCATATAGCGCGATCAGGAGGAAAGTCGCCAGTCGCGCGCCTGAAGTACCCGCGAATTCCGCGTCCCCGTAACCAACAAACACCACCATGACACACGCTGTGATGACGAGGTAGTTGCAGAGGTCCCATACATAGTTTGATACCCAGTAGGCGATTGGGCCGACACCAGCCAGCTGCTGCATCTGCAAGGCCTTGGACCTCTTCTCCCTCACGAGGAAGGAGACAAAGGACGCTGGGATGTAGCAGAACGGAATGAGGACGAATAGCGCTGCGAACAGCGAGAGGAACAAGGAGATGATCAGCCGCTCTTCCTCCGTTAGCGGCAGTGGGTGACTTGACAGCTTGTACGACACAGAAGGCATCGAAGAGGAAGAAGAAGAAGAGGATGATGATGAGGATGACGATGGTGATGATACTTGCTGCGCAAGAAACACATTTGTCGCCTCGGCCATCATCGCCGGGATGGCGTGGAAGTAGGTGGAATTATGCATGATTGTGAGCCCTTCCCTCGAGGATATATCCCAGTAGCCCGGCAGGTAGGGTTCAAGACCGGGCGTCTCGAAGATGAAGGTGTCGTTGGCGACGTAGCCTGCGAACCTTGTCTCGTCGCCATGCTGGTAGTATCCGGTGAGGAGATCCACAGAAATCTCTAGCGATGTGTTCAGCCCCGAGTCCCTGTACTCGATCAGTGGGGAGAGGCGTGAAAGGGCCGCTGAGAACTCCGGGCTAATCAGGTTTCTGGAGAGGTAGGTTGTCGATGCCTTTCCGGGCTGAACGTTGTAGTACATGGAAGGGGAGAGTAATAGCGCTGGGCCCGCTGGGTTGATATTCAGCCTTAGGATGAGCAGCGTCAAGGCTACGACGAGTACCGGCAGCACCACCTCGAAGAATCGCCCCTTCCAGTCTCGCACTGCACACAGCGCACGTTTCCGTAGAAGCTCCCATATCTGCACGAAGAGGAAGAGGCCGGATGATGACGAGGGCGACGAAGACGACCCCGCCCCCCCCGCTGCGTAAGGAAGTAACATTTCCTGTTCTTTGCACCAGCTCGTTTCCTTCTTCTTCTTCTTCTTCTTCTCTTCTTTTTGTTGCCCTGGAAGAGTCTCTGTCTGCGCATATGTTCCTATCATCACTTTGCTGTCGTCGTCATAATCTTTATCATTTCCAGCAGCATCCTCATTGCTGCTACAAACACTGACTCCTCCAAGCAGCTGGTCAATACCCGACTTTGTTGTTGTTGTTGTTATTACAGGCTTATTCTTCTCGTCGTTATCATCATTGATATGCTCCTCCTTATCCTGAGTTCTTGCACTATCGCCAGCGATCCGACCACGCTGTTGCCGCTGCTGGTGCTGCTGCTGGTGCGGATGCTGCAAATGGTGCGCCTCATGGCCGGAGGCGAGCTTCATGAACACTTCCTCCAGCTTCGTCATTGACATTCCGTAAGACTCAAACGGCAGGCTATCTTTGTTCGCCTCCAGGTGCGACACGAGCGCAGCAAATTTTCTCACTCTGGAGAATGGAAGCAGAAATCGCATCTCTCCGGCGGCCATATTCACAACTTCAGCGTCGGGGACAAAGCTCGTAATCACCCTCTGCAGGGTCTCCCTACCGTGCTCAGGACTTTCGTCGTCACCGTCATCATCATCACCACGATCCCCATTCCTTCTCTTCTTCCTCTTCCTCTTCGTCATGGAGAAGGTCAGATTGTACCCAGTGCCAAAGCACTTCTTGAGGAAGAGCGAGGAGCCATAGCACTGCAGCCGGCCCTGAGTCATGATGGCGATCCTGTCGCCCAGAATATCTGCCTCGTCCATGAAGTGTGTCGTCAGAACCACGCCGCGCCTTCCACGACGGATGCTTCGGAAGAGATTCCACATATCCCTCCGTGCTTTTGGATCCATGCCGCTGGTAGGCTCATCGAGAAACAGCACCCGAGGACCACCAACAATGGCAATGGCCACGGAGAGCTTGCGCTTCATCCCACCGCTCAGGCCGCCCGCCTGTGCGTCTATCTTCGACCGCAGCCCCACCAGCTGCAGCAGACGACGCGCCGCAGAGTCGATGGCGGAGGAGGGCCGAACGCCTTTGAGTGCCGCGTATAGGGCAACGTGCTCGTAGCATGTTAACCGGTCGAACAGCACAGAGTGCTGGGGACAGATTCCAAGACCGATGTGTGTGCGAATTTGAGAGAGTTCAGAGTTTACAGAATAGACGCGAGGGCTGTCGTGATGGTGGTCGTAGTAGATGGCACTGCCGCTGGTGCTGGGGATGAGCCCTGTTAGGATGCTGACAGTAGTCGATTTACCCGCGCCATTATGGCCGAGGAGCACTGTAATCTCCTCCTCAAAAATGTCCAGATTCAGCCCACGCACTGCCCTCACGCCGTTGTCGTACGTCTTCCTGAGCTTCTTGATCTCGACCAGCTTTTCCTCGTTCCCACACATGTTCGTCTGGACCACAGGGGGTGCTGCAGCAGCTGCCAATTCGTCGACTTCGGCAGCATTGCCTCGACTGCTGCAGCAGCAGTAGAATAATTGGGAAAGCTTCCTGAAGAGGTATCCACACATCGACGATTCTTCTGCCCCAATCGTAGTCGCTGAGGGTGGTGATTCAATTCTAATGTACCCGTCGTCGTTGATGGACGGTGTGGTAAATAGGCTGGTGTTGATGGTGGTGGTGGTGGTTGTGTGAGGCCCTTCCTTGCTGTCATCATCCTCATACTTTGTCATCTTGCCCTCGGCGACGCTATTGCCCCCACTATCCGAATCTCTCAGTGCAGCTTCTCTCTTCCTGCTACGGCACCAGAAGGAGGGGAGGCAACAAAAACATAGGGACCTCCTCACACCATACTGGCTTGGGATGACCATTTGCACGTAGAATGCGAGTGATAGATAAAGCACCGAGTCAAATATCAGTAGCCCGATGATCCGTGAAATAGGCAAGGCATGCTCGTCGATGTCTCCCCAGCCGACGCCTCTGTTCACTCCTTCGTACTGCATCACCTGGTCCATGGCAAAGGCAAACGCAGATGGGGACAGCAGCGACACAAAGGCCTTCTCGGTGCCGCGCTCGTCAATGTCCGAGGAGAAGATCGCATAACGTGGGATGACAGTGATAAATACCGCAATTGGGCCTACGATTCCAGCCAACTTGGCCCTGTCGAAGATCGCAGCGATGAAGAAGCTCAGGCACACCAGCGACACCAGCGTCAGCTCGAACAGAATGAAGATGAGGGAGGGAGCAGACCGGGCGATCACGCCCGAGGCTATGCACAGGATTGTCGTCATCCCTGCCGCGATGATGCTGAAGAAGACTAGCGCGGTGCACAAGTTAGCAGCATTCAGTGCGGAGACTGTGACGCCCATGATTCGCATCATCTCCCGCGTCCTTGTCTCCTTCTCCTCAACAAGCACTTTGATCAGCCTGGACACCGGAAACAGCGTGCCCAAGCACAGAACCAGCCCCATGAGCGCACCCACCCTCGCATAGAACTCATTAGAGTCAATCTCTGGAGTGGGGAATGGCACCGCTACCCCCGTGTCGTCAAGATTAGCGGAGCAGATATATCCGCCGCGGGCGAGACATCGCATATCGTGCTCAATCATGTGCTGTAGGGTAAGGAAACCAGAGAGATAGTAGCGGAGGTACACGTCACTTATCCCCAGCACCCATTTTTCGACCTTATTCTTCGTCGATGGGATCGTCGTGTAGTTCATCCGGATGGATATGTCCACTTCTGTCCGTGAGAATGATGATGATGATGATGATGATGATGATGATGATGGACCCCCCACATTGTAGCGATTAAAAACCTGTTGTTGTTGTTGTTGTTGTTGGAATAGTTGTAATATATTATTTTCGTATTATATATCGTTTATCCACGAGCATCACTAGCTTACTCATAGACACGAGTGAAGGGTAGAGGGTGGGTCACCACCACTATCGTTAGAAATATCAACAGCAAATACTACCAGCACCGCCCAGAACTGGTCGTCTTTGTTCGTCGTTTGTAAGGCTGCGTTGACTGATAAATAAGCGCACAACCAGGAACACCATGAGAAATTGAGCAAGAACAAAACAACGAGATACTGCAAACCTGCATCATCAGCGGTCTCATATATCTTTGCATCGAGCTGTTATGATGATAAAAAGATGATGAAAGGGCGATTGAACTACCACCCCCACCGCCACCACCACCAACGCTGCCAGAGAAAAACACAAGGTTGTGCACTAGCGTTTGCATACCGCATCGAAGGTTCCATACCACGTGTACCGCAGCCTCTCGTACAGATCCCGCACCTGTTCGAAAAATACAGAGAGTGTCCCTCGATTAGCTTCCTTCAAAAAAGAGCGTGGAGAGAATATTATCATTACCTCCTGCGTATCCGGTGCGAAAGCTATTCTGCCTGTGCATGATGATTAAGAGAACAAAGAATGATTGGAGAGAAGCTATATTTGTGTACAAACGAGCGGTGGCTAGAGAGATGAACCCATTCGAGGTTTGTTGGGATAGGGGACAGGAGGGTGAAATCAACCGCTACCACCGCTTCTACTCCTCATGTTACTACTACCACTACTACTACCAACTACTACTACTACTACTAATACAAATACTACGGCTAGACAATGTCGTAGTGAAATAACTACTGTAATCACCCATATGCACTAAGTTGAAGACTTCTGGGATATCAATATCCATCATCTAAGAAGTGCCAAAAGATCATGGTTGCGACGGTGATGATGATGATAATTATTATTATTATTATTATCATCTCGGCTGCGCTGAATACCAAACACTCAAATTGAAACTTCCTCCGGAACCAGAAGGACAGAAATTCATCATCATCATCATCATCATCATCATCATCATCACATTATCTCAACCGAGAGGACAACCAACCTGCGCAACTGCACTTGCTTGAAAAAACTCATTTAGATTCGGTATCGGCAGCGGACCATAGTAGCCCGTTGTTAGATCCTCTGCAGCAGCCTCTGACATATGCAAAGGTAGGAAGGTGAATGGTAGTAGCACCAAAGAGTAAGAAAAGAATGATGGCTTTGGCCACAAATTCATCGAAATTTCTCGGAACTATATAACACCAGCCTACGTGCTGATACTCATATTTTTTGCATTGCGTGTGTTTCATGCTATATTCTCCAAATGCTTACGGATTTCCTTCTGGTGGTACTCCGCCTTAGCCTTGTCTATACAATACGGATACGGGGGCTGCACATCGAAGCGAAAAGCACTTTAGGCGGGCAGAGACGAGGAAGAGAGTAGGAAAAGAATCATAAATCGGAAGTACAATCTCTCCTGTCCATAACTTAGAAAAACGAAAGGACAATATTTCCATCATCATCGGTTACCAGACAGATGCAGCAGGAATCATTCGTCGGGATCACCTGTATCATATGCAAGCCATAGCATTGTTACATCAATGTGGGAACTTCGACAAGATACACTTGCCCCAGCGGCACAAATATGGCTCCTCAGCGAGGAGGAAATACCAGGCCATTCACTCTCTATGGCTGCCTGCTACCCATAAGTAGTATATGCCCAGAAAGCAAAGCGAAGCAAAAATATAGTAGTCGAAACAATCACCAGCGTTGGCTTGATCGCCCTTGCGAGGTTTGTCAACTGAGGAACAGGTACGAAGGAAAATGAGCGTGAAGATGACGGGAACATAAGCAAGCCAACAAACACGTTCCGGCGATCCCGCATGGTGTTTGATAAAACGATGTTCATCGCTAAAAAGAGCCTTAATCTGGCAAGTATACGGATAGGGACATACTGGTCCTGTAGCGTTCGCGTAGAGAGTAGGATGTGTAGTCGTCTCCTATAATGTATTCCATCAAATCCATATGTATATGTATATTCATTCATATGAACATCTAAATTTCTTTTTATTGTGTGTGTATATATATATATATATATATATATATATATATATATATTAGTAGAGGTGGTCATTCATTACATGAAATATAGAATAAGTCAGTAAAAGTAGTTAGGTCAGTACTACCGAGGAAAGCGAAAAACCAAGGACAAATAGTCCAGCGATCGCCACGGGGCTTATGAGCTTCACAATCAACCATTTAAACATCATCAGTCTAACAAGATGTTGTCGCAATGCTAGCACTCGTTGTTTTAACATTTTCCCCCTATTATGGATTTTAGTGTGTTGTAATGGCTACCTCAGCTAATGTTTGGCACCAACTACGTCTCTTGAGGCGAACTATTTAGAAACAATTGAGAAGAGGAAGGGGAGAGAGAAAGAGAGAGATACTTGATGAGTAACCTATTCGTTAAAATAAGAGGAGGACTGTTTGGTGGACTTTGTAGGATGAGTAAAGCGATCCATCATGCATGGAATGAGTTTTGCCCAACAGCAGTACTACTCACAATTTTTGCCCACGAGCGCCGAGAACTGCCTACACCCTAGACATCGAGTTGATCGCTCGGCTTCTCCTGGCACGAGATATCCGCTCTGAACATAGTAGGGTTTTAATTGTTACTCCAAAGTTAAGAGCATTCTGTCCCTTTATTCCTATTAACCAGCGAGCTGCTGGCGAACATGGCAGAAGGAACGAGGAATCACAAGAACGCTGCTGCCCCTGCTGACACGCTCTCATGGTAAAGTCTTTGGTTGGTGCATAATTGGCCCGGTGAAGCTTTATATCCACCTCTGGAGATAGGTCCATCCTTCCAGTGCCGGATCAGCGAGCAGTCTCGTGTTCGTTTGTTCGTTCGTTCGTTCGCTCGGAGGGAGCGGAGAGTCGTTTCTGTCCTCCATCGCAATTAGATAGATCTCGTAGTAATTCGAGACTAAATCATGTTCTATGCTCGTACTTCTTGTGGAGGGTACCGTGGATAAGACGAGAAGGAAGAAGAAATAAATTCATGGATGTTTCCGGCTGGGAAAAAGGACCAGCATGCTCTCCTGGAATCGAGGCTGGTACCGACATTGGGTTTTGCGGTATGGTGTAGGTCGTAGGCGCTGGAACGCATGGATTCTTCTGCCGCTCAAAGTAAAAGTAAATATTCGAGAATTATTGCAGAAAGCAAATGCCGATTTGTCGGAACGACAACGAAAAACTTTGTTTTTATCCTGGTAAGGCATCGAAAGCCAAAATTCGCCTCGTCGAATCGCGGAAGCATTACGACCCTACTGCCCCCCTTCCTCCTCCGACTTATAACTCTCTGTCTGGTGAGTTCCGCATGCCGTAGATTACTTCCACCGTCAGATTTCTCAGTTCATAGTGCAACACATCATAAAGAGAATGGGGAGCGGAGAATGATGATGACGCCACGAAATTAGATTCTTGCCTCCGAACGGAATCTCTAGATATGTGCTCAGGAAGATTTTACTCGAGCTCCTTTTCAACAGATGAAATAGAGCTGCGTCATTTTTCTATGAGCTATCCCCCATTCAGATTTTCGTTTAACCTTTGAACATCCTCGAAGTTTGTGTTGTAGTCCCACATTGTACCCCTTCCTCTTCCAGGCTATTGCTTCTTCTGCTGGTACTGTCGACGAAAGTTTTACCACATTAAAGAAACACCAGCATTTTCATCATCGAAGAGCTAGAATGAGCGACCCTGCATCGTTTGCGAATCTGGACAACGTGAAAATCACGTCGTTCCATCTCGATCTCTCTGTCAACTTCAAAGAGAAGACTCTGAAGGTAAGGGGGGGACAAATACACGCCACAAGCATCATTATTAGTAGACGTTGACGTGTTGATAAATTGAAAACCTCTTACAAGGGAATGATTTCAGAGATAAGCCAATAGTTGGAACTCCATGAATATGCTTCATTGCTCCTACCCACTTCTCTATCCGTTCTTTTGCTATTCGTGTCGAACAGGGCCACATTGATGTGAAAGCAAAAGCGCTCAAGGAAAGTACGTCTTTGGTGTTGGATACCCGAGACTTGACCATCTCAAAGGTTACGAAAATGAAAGAGTGAGAGAAAATTCGTCGAGAAGCTACTAAGCGAGATCTTTTATCTCAAACTTAAGTCTTCACAATTTCGTGTACTAAATCGATTGTTGGAGGAGACAAGTTCTCTCAACACCCCCCCCTCCCCCCTCTCTCATATATATATATATATATATATATATATATATATATATATATATATGCACGTGGTGTGTACATGTATGTGTGTGTGCTCTCTCCGATAATCATCATCATTATCTGCACCATTATCAAGATATTTGTCTAAATGGTAAAACAGGTTGAAGACTTAAAGGGCAATAAGATTGAGCATTCCATGGACAAGCCTCATCCAGTTTTCGGCTCAAAGTATTACTTACATTCGCACCATGAAGAGAGAGGGGTATCGTTCGAAGCAGATTGGGGGGGGGTAGCGGTGATATGTGAAGCAAATAGAGAGGGGGAGGGAATAAGATAGGGAAGGAAAGAAAGACGACTCACTACTTTGGCTTGGGCTGCTCGTAGATTGGAAGTCAAGTTTGGTGAGGCCGTGAAGGAGGGTGAAACAAAAGATATTCGGATTTACTACTCGACCTCCCCTCAGTCGTCAGCAATCCAGGTACAAGAGAAAATGTGTGTGAAAATAATAAAGTCAAAATTAAAGTAATTTAAAGACCAAAAAAAAATGATATAATTTCTGTTCCCCCTGTCCCTCTCCCCGGTCCAGTGGTTGCCTCCTGCGAACACAGCAGGCAAGAAGCATCCCTATCTCTTTACTCAGTGCCAGGTACACCTTCGTTGCCATCGTAGCCGGCGGCATTTATACATCAATTCTGTAGTTGAGACGTGGAATCTATAGATTGAAGACAATGGTCTTCCTTGCAACATGGCCAAAACAGCGTCCTTGTTTCATGAACTATCACTATTTTGAAAGGAGATGATATGATGAATCACCAATGATATCTACTTATAATATCCTAAATTTCCCCAACGTGAATAATGATCCTACATCATGTAGGCCATCCACGCTCGCTCCATGTTCCCATGCCAAGATTCTCCAGGAGTGAAGTGAGAGAGATCAAAAATATGCAGTAGCCAGCACCACATCCACTTATCGCGATCCACATTATCATCACTCATCAGGAGCACGTACACCGCGACTATTGCAGTCCCCTCGCCCCTTGTTGCATTGATGTCCGCCGTCGCTGCCAAAGGGACTGGAGAGAAGAAAGAAGACTCCGTTGTCTACCGATTTTCGCAAGTATGGCTAATCAGCTTTCCTCTTCCTTGCTCTTTCTTTACGTTACAAAAGCATACACCCACACAGGAGAGAGAAGAGTTGTTCGACAAATGCTCACCTACACAAGAGAGAAGAGGAGAGGGGGAACTTATACTTGCGAGATGTATATGATGATGATGATGATGATGATGATTATGATGATTTAGCCTGTACCTACGCCGTCGTATCTTGTTGCGTTGGTGGTTGGGTGCCTGGAGGAGCGAAAGATAGGGCCAAGATCGTCAGGTATTCACAAGCACGCACGAGAATTGATCAAAAAGAGATCAGCATATTTATTTTCAAGGATTTTCATTGTTGTGATTGAAAGTTGCCTATTCTCTCTCTCTCTCTCTCTCTCTCTCTCTATATATATATATATATATATATATATATATATGTGTGTGTGTGTGTGTCTGTACAGTGTGGTCAGAACCTGAGATGGTGGACGCCGGTGTGGCAGAGTTTGAAGACACGGAGAAGTATCTCGCCACTGCTGAATCTATCGCAGGACCTTATGTGTGGGGGCGTTATGACATCCTCCTCCTCCCCCCCTCCTTCCCTTACGGCGGCATGGAAAATCCATGCCTTACCTTCGTCACCCCTACTCTACTTGCGGGGGATAAGGTCCGAGGAGGAGTGTAAGATGATGATGATAATGATAATGATGATGAAGAGGACAGTAGAAGGGGTGGTGGAGGAGTCTGCTGCTATTTTCTCTCTCTCTTTTATCACTCCTTCCATGACCATCATCATAATCATCACTGACAACCGTCATTGCCTCCACCATCCTTCTTTCCTCCTCCTCCTCCTCCTCCTCAACGTCTAGTCGCTGGCGACCGTGGTGATCCACGAGATCTCCCACTCCTGGATGGGGAACCTTGTGACGTGCAAGAGCTGGGTCGATTTCTGGATGAACGAGGGCTTCTGCCGCATACTGGAGCTCAAAATCATCAAGGCTCTTTTCGGCGATAAGTACTTTGATCTGTACGCGAACATAGGCTTGAAGGCACTCAGGGTATTGTTGTTAGTATTATTATTATTATTATTATTATTATTAGTCATGTGACATGCCGCTGCTTCTGCGTGATGTGATGATGCCTTACCTTGTGTGTGGTACTCTATAAGTGTTGTGTGTGCGCGACCGTGTTGATCATTTATGCATATATATATATATATATATATATATATATATATTTACACATATTAATATCTGAGAAGTGAGGCCATTCATTCACGTGGATGACCTATTCGCTCTTTTCAGGGATCGATCAGCTTATTCGGAGAGGACCACAACTACACCAAGATGAGACCTGAGCTCAAAGGTGAGAGAGAGAGAGAGAGAGAGAGAGAGAGAGAGAGAGAAACAGAGACACAGAGAGAGATATATATTGGGGAGGTTCATGACGGAATCTGTGAATCGACAAGTTGAACGCTTTTTTCCTCTTTTCTTCTCTTTGTTTATTTAAGACGTGGATCCTGATGATGCGTTTTCGAGCGTGCCGTACGAGAAGGGGTTGAACTTCCTCATTTACCTTGAGAACCTGGTAGTAGTAGTAGTAGCAGTAGTGGTGGTAGTAGTGGCAGTAGTCTGACAGCAGAATTATGATCAAGTCATAATGATGATGATGATGATGATGATGATGATGATGGAAAATGATGATGATGTTGATGATGATGGTCTACGGGTAGATTGGCGGTGAGAAAGTGATGAATCCGCTACTCAAGGAGTACTGTTCGACATTTAAGTAAGTTACATCTTCTTCCTCCCTCTTCTCCCTCTCCCCTGCCTCTTCCTTCGAGAGGAAGTGTCAGTTAGGGCATGCTTTTGTGATGTAGACACTCTCCATAAAACCTATCGGCAAAAAAAAAAACCGCAAACATCATCACCATCATCATCACTTTCCATCGTCATCATTGTCATCCCCACAACCAGAAACGATGTTGTGACCGCTGAGAAGTTTCGCGATTTCTTTCTCTCCTACCTGAAGGGAAAAGTCGACGACAAGGTGGAGATGGGGAGCTGGTTGGGGGAGAGTGGGCCAGCGTCACACCACTTTAGGAAGTTTCGAAATGATTCTAATACAATGGATTTGGAACGGAGTCATTTCTTCTGCATACATGCGACCCACACACACACACACACACGCCCTTGAGTGCTATGGCCCCGGGCAGTATTGGTATTTGTAGCTGCTGCTGCTGATGTGTTATTCGTTGTTCCCGTGATGGGGGGGGGGGGTATACACAGGTTCTTGGAGGTATCGAATGGGAAAAGTGGTGGTATACGACGGGAATGCCGTACAAGGTTTTACTCAATCGTCTGCGTCATTGTCATCATCATTATATCCATCATCATCATCATCATCATCATTACATCATCATCTCCCAACTTCGTCCACTGCGACAACACTACCAACCTACCGGAAACAACATATTTATTTCTAAGATAAAACAACATCGACGATGTCAACAGTAGAGAAATCGTGACCACACAATCCTCCCAATCGACACTCTCACTACTGCCAGCTTTGAATCGTCTATCCTCGTCGTGTCTTTCTTCTCCCCTGTCTCATTTCTCCTCTCTCTCTCTCTCTCTCTCTCTCTCTCTCTCTCTCGGTTCACCCTGGAAAACCTAAAAGGCCAACAAGTTCGACACCTCTCTCATGGACGAGTGCGTAGAAGCGGCATCAAAATGCAAAGAAGGTAGACTGGGAAGGAGGAGGAGGAGGACCTAATGAGTGAGGACTTAAGACACAAGCCGATAAGATGATGATAAGCAGAGAAGAGCATATTCCTTTGTGATGTCTTGCTTTCCCCTCTCGCGACTTGACCATTAACTGCTGCTACAGCTATAAGTTCTCCTTCCTCACTCCTTTACGTATTGTGCAGGCGTGATCGTGGAGGGCTCTGTTGTGAAGGGCTGGTCAACCGCCCAAACCGTCATTTTCCTCGATAAATTGGAGGATATTCAGGTTATGCGAGTTGAGCAGCCTAATACTTCATTATCCCTGTTGTTATTGTCGCAAATAAAAGTAGTAGTAACAATATTCCAACCATCAATCGGGGGACAAAATTTCAAGTTCCTATCTTACAATCCTGTTTGAGAATGATGATCATTGTTCAGTGGACCCCCTTCACATTGAATATCTTACAAAAGAACAGCCATCTTTCTCACTCTTCTTTCCCCTCTCCATTTTCTCAGATGGAAGATTTTAAAGCTGCAGAGAAGGGAGGCGAACAGAAGGAGAAGGCTAAGTTTCAGGGTGAGAAAGAGTGAACGATATGTTTGCGCAGCTGCTGTGGCAACAGAAGCACTAATTCCTCCTCCTCCTCCTTCTCTCTCTCTCTCTCTCTCTCTCTCTTTCTCTTCGTGAATTTTTTCAGAGCTGCTGAGTGGTTTGGACAAGAAGTGTGGTTTCTCCAAGTCACGCAACAGTGAGATACTCTTCCGATGGTATGCCATTCATGATCATCATTATCCACCCACTACAACCTCCCTCCTTCTATGTATGGTGGTGACTATCCCATTTAGTCTAATTGATGACATGAGACTCGACATTCAATTTCGTCAGAACTCATCATCATCGCCTATCATCACCGTCATCATCGTCATCATCGTTATTTGGTTAGGTATAAGCTTGGCATTCGTTCTGGGCTTGAGTCTGTATTCCCAGATGCAATCAAATTTGTCCTCTCTCAGGGAAGGTGTGCAGCTTCATTCTGCCGTCCAACTCTTATACTCATAACAAACGTTCTTGTTGTGTAGGATGAAGTTCGTCCGACCGCTTTATCGCCTACTTTTTGCATCCCCAGAGGTACAGACTGCTACGGAACTTAAATCCTCTTTCATTCACAGTCAACAGATGCATCTTCTTGATCGTTAAGAGAAAATATTTCTTCATTAAACTCTTCTTTGCATGATTGTCATCAGGGGAAAGAGAAGGCATTGGAAACGTTTAAGGCTAATAAGGATATTTACCACTCAATTGCGGCCAAGATGATCGCCAAGGATTTGAAGCTATCTTCATGAGCATTTTCTTTTTTGGACAATGCTGCATAGTTTACATTCATACAAACACACGTGAAGTAGAGTCGAATTCCAAGGCTTTTTTTCCTGCTTCAAAGTTTCCTTTATCACAGACGACGTGTGGAGAGGTTCGATATTGGCCCGATATGTCACGATATCCTCGACTTAGACTACCATGAACGCATATCTAGATATGTTGTTGGTTATCCTCAGGCTACGTTACATTCTCCTAAACCATTTCACGCGCCAACGCAACGTTTAGACATGTAGCAGCGATATGAGTATGGACGGAGCGATATGCTGCAAACTAGCAAATCGCTCATGCACACGAAACAGCCCTGCGTGCAATGTGTTAAAATCCGTAATGGCACAGTGCATGCAAGGCAGATTTACAACGCTATACATGCTAGCATGGCTAGATGGATAGATGTATACAAAATGTTTACTTATGTTTGCGAATAGCAATATGCATGCGAGATTTGAATTTTAGCGCAATAATTTATGCAAACGAATCACATAATAATTTCCAACCATTCATACATGCTAGCATGATGAGCATCATCATCGATTGTCGAGTACTTGCACACATTCAACTACAATTCATAACATATAGTCGGAAGAAGAGCTAGAGAATGGCTTTTGTTGGCAGCTATAAGCTGTGATAATAATAATGACAGCTCATTGGCTTATCAGAGTACATGATACCTGTGCAATTCATTTTCTCTATGTTGATTGCGGCGCTTCAATGTTGTCTAGATCGTCCATATTACTATCATTCTCACCATTTTTTCTCGCCATTCCGAATGTGTTTGCAGCACATTTTTTCCCGAGAACTACCTCTGGGACCGTATCGTAGTCTCCGATCAGGTCGCATGTGTCAATAACTACAAAGTTTTTCTCTTCCTCGTCCTCTTTCTGGTTCATCATCATTTTCTTGTCGTCGAAGGTCGGGGTGCCATCTCCTCCCCTTTTTCTTTTTTCTCCTCTAGGGATCTTGAGCACCATCTCGAAGCAATGTTTTGACCGCGGGACCCCTGGGATATGTTGCATCCTCCGGTAGTAGTTTTTCACTTCACGCCTGTTCTCAAATCCAAAACGCCCGTAGAACTTAATTGCATCGTGATTGTCTGTCTGGACTCGGGGGATGAGTGGGAGGAGGAGGAGGAGGATACAAGTCGCTTGAGATACATTTATTAGGAACATATTATCAATACAGCAATACCCCCCCAAGTTGTATACTGAGCTCTCAGTTCATAATCAAAGAAGTGCTACCAACACCAGCTACACTATCACCATGACAACCCTAAGAGAGTGGGACTGACAGACCTGGACATGTAGAAAGACATCCTGCAAAGACTTATCCACCTTTGCAGCCAAAATGCACGATTTGAGCAACTTGCTACCGACACTCCGGCATTGATATTCTGCTTTGACCCCAATTGTAGATATGCATAATCTTTTTCGAGCCGGGTCCTTTTTCTGAGAAACACGGAAAATTGCTGGAGTGGAAGAAGGAAACTATGGCACCTACACGCAAACTGCGCACACATAATTTAAGCTCACCTCTAGGACGACTTCGCAGCATATTGCCCCTATGAGCTCATTTTTGATAAATGCTGAAGGGTGTGTTGGCAATCTGTTCAGTTGTCGTATTAACATTATACCTACTCAATCTCTCTTTCAATACCTAATTTTGAAAACGCTTTGTTCAGAGGTTTCATGATCTCCTTATAGAATTTTGGAGGATATTTAATCGGGAATATGGTCGCGTTTAAATGCTTCAAGGACTCAAGGTTTGTTGTATCTAGGGACAACAGATCAAACTTGATCGCATCTGTCGCATCCACCATGGCTACTCAAATCGCTTCGGCCAGCCTTCCGTGCGGTTCCAAGGTCCGTTCACTTCTACCCCAACAGCTATTTCTGCTTTCTGGCCCCCTCGGGCGCTAATCTTGTATGTCTCTGGTGAATACTTGTGCCCCTCCTTTTCTCCTCCTCCTCTGTTTTCTTCTTTCCTCCCGAGGTGGGTTTTGAAGAGGGCCTGGCGTTCAGTTCGTCCAGCCTTTTAGTCAGTCTAGGATAAAATTTAACCCAAATATATCGTAATCATGCCCTGCTGTGAAAGCTTTTACACAGCTCTCGCACCCCGCACCATTAAGGTTGCATTTGGACAATAAAACATCGATCTATTATCGTACCTCTCATGGGAGAAAGCAGCGAAGAGAACAGTTGTCTTTCTCCAGATTTCAACTCTGCGACATACCCGCAGTGTTGACGCTAATCAATAAATCCGCTTCACATTTTATCCCAGAAGGACCTTGACGCAGTATAAGAATGCCCAATCAACGTGCAATGCGCCCTAATCTCTAAAATCATAACTGACGCAAAAATAGTAACAGCCTCATTATTAGATCTAGTCATCCCATGCACATGCCTGGAATGATGGCCCTTCTCTTACTCGCCGTCGGCCTGCCCCTGGGCAGCTGTAACATGATCGGATATTATTCTTGGAACTGGGGTTCTGGATCCGTAATCGAGGAAGCTACAGATGGCGTGGCGTTCACTGGGCTGGTCGATGTTCAAAAGGCGCTTGATGGATATACTCCCGGAGCGGCATGGTGTTGTCCATCTTTGCGCGGCCGGCGTCATCTATCGCTTGGCGGTGGAAACTCTGCTGGGACATTCGACGAATCCATCCTCACGAAAATCGTCTCTGATCTCCCTCTTGTTGTCAAGGCCAATTATTCTGGGGTTGTGTTTGACGTCGAGCAGGTGAGCGGGAGCAGCGACACGATGGTGGCTGCGTTTCAGTATGCCTTTGCAGCAGCCAAGAAGCTCGGGCTGTTTGTTACCGTGACCACGAGTCATTCGGCTCCTTATCAAACTGATAAGCCCACTACCGCAGTTGAACTGGTCCGAGCGTGGGCAAAGGACTCCAATATTGACGTGCTCTCACCGCAGCTCTACTCCTCAGGATCAGAGAGCGCGCCCCAATTTGATCCGACCGCTGCATGCGCTGCCGCTGGCTGCACGTGGGATCTTTATAGAGAGGCCAAGCCGATAATTGCCCCATCCATCGTGGACGCCTCGCAATACTCTGCAGTCAAGTCGTATTTCGCGGCCGCAAGTATCCCGACTGCGGGATTCATTCAATGGAAGCAGAATGCGCCGCACAACGCGAGGGCAGTACACACTAGGACCGCTGCGGACCGCACCGCGGCCAATAGTTCGATGACATTTGGGGCTTACTTTGCCAACTGGGCCCAATACCACACCAAGCCGTACACGCACACACCCGAGGATCTCGCACCGATCGCTGGAAAGGTTGACGCCTTCTACTACGGATTCATCTACTTCTGCCCACCCGCTGGCACCAATCCGATGCCTTACTGGGCGGTAGCGCCGTACGGACAATGCACGGACGCTACCGAGTTCCAGTTGATGAGTGTGGAGGCTAAGGACCCACAGTTCATGCAAACGATCACAGCATACAAGAGCGCGAACCCGGGGCTAAAGGTAATCGCTTCCATCGGTGGATGGAACTTCCCCTCTGAATACTTTTCGACAATGGCTGCTACGAGCGACTCTCGCGCCAAGTTCATTGCCTCAGCACAAGCCTTCCTCGCCGCGAACAACCTAGACGGCATCGACCTGGATTGGGAGTACCCATGCTCTCCGGCGCGTAGCGACCCGGTGAAGATATCTTGCACGCAATTCCGATCCGTCGATGACAAGGGTGGATCCTGTCCACAGGATACGGAAAATCTAGCTGCGCTCTCCAAGGAGTTGCGCGCCGCACTCCCCGCGACATACATCTCGATTGCTTCGCAGGCATCACCCGAAAACTGGGCCAAGATGAATTTGCCAGGGGTGACGCCGTTTATTGACCACTGGCACGTGATGACGTATGATTACACTGTCTCCGATGTGCCAGATGGCTCAATGATGAGCCCAAACGCGCCGCTACACGCCCCACCGCAGCCAGCGCTCCAAATCTCGATTGCCGACACGATCGAGGGCTACTTGGCTGCCGGCGTCCCAGCCTCGAAGATCATGCTCGGCATCCCATACTACGGTCACACATGGTTTCAACCTGGCATGACCGATTGGATGGGATTTGGAGCAAATGGCACGGTGCAAGGCAAGTGCTGCGGGCCATTTCAGAAGACATTCGGTGCAAAGCCTGGTAAGGGCAGCGGGTTGTGTGGTACAATGATGTACAATGAACTCCGCGCGGCGGGCGGCTCGTACTATCACGACTCGGCCACTGCGTCGGATGTCGCGTACTTTCCCTCGCCAGGTGGCGATGCATATACCGAGGCTGGCACTTGGGTGTCGTACAACGACCAGAAGTCGATTGCAGCGATCACTGATTACGCTAAATCTAAGGCGCTTGCCGGCGTCTTCGTATTTGACACGTCGATGGACACGATAGACTTCTCAAGTGGCACTTTCACATACGAACTCACGAATCAGATTGCCGAGGCGGTGGGTCCTGCGCCCGGCCCCGCGCCGTCGGGCTGTCCTGGTGGTTCGCTCGAGGCATGTATGTCAGCTTGCCCAGCCACGCCGCTTGCAGCCTACAAAGCATGCGTTGCAGACTGCACCAAACGCTGCTCTTGAGAGGTTGCGATGCTAGTCTGCTCGGATTCTAAGGAGTTAGAATCTGGAAAACCTGAAAGTTGGTGGGTATCTGGAAAACCTGAAAGTTGGTTACCCACCAACGTGGTCAAATTGCTCTGTCATTTGCAAAAAATTTAAAACGGGGTTGTGGCATCTCCTGAAAGAGGATTGTGCTATTCTCTATTCCGGTATCTTCTCGTTCTATTCGTATTTCATGTTGTTTTCAATAGTCATACCCTTAGTTTTTTGCATTCCCTTGTGTTCAGTCGGATTATGTACATAGGTTTTGATCCTCTCTGTGTATGTCGTAATGTTAAATTTGGTGTAGTAAGTGCAATTCGTCGGTTACCATGCTAGCATGCCTGGTCTAGATGTTTGTGGGCGCAGGCGATATAATAGTGTTGTCAGGCTAGCAGGTCATGCGACGCTATGTACATGCTGTACAGCCTTTACAAGCACACGATACGTTAGTTAGCGACGTTGGTCATGAATCGCATCATGCACGCGCTACCGGCCTTGATGCTGATCGAGTCGAACACGACTCCCATGTCGTATACCGCACATGCATATCGTTTGAGAGGGATGCAATGAAGTGATTACATCTTTTCAATAATCATCCTAATGTAGCTATGCAAAGCAGCGGCTACAGCACTTAGGTTGTGTCTATTTGTCTCGTTGTACAACTTCAGGCGCTCACGCGCTAGCAAAAATGTACATCGTGTCATGCGCTAGCAGCATAGCATGCGCTGGAGTACAACATACTGATATTATCTGGCTGCTCCAAAGTACACCATCACATTGCGTCGCTACTGTTGCAAATTCGAGTCCACCTAGCTGAGAGGTGTGTGAATATTGCACATGCTATGCAATGCATCGTTTAGAGATTAGGTGTAAATAAACTGCCATCAACAATTAATTTGCGATGCTTGATATTTTAAAAATGAAACGTAATCGCAGTACACGATCGAATGAGCCAAAATGGGGTCGTCATAGTCATATTAATTCTTGCGCTAAAGCACAGCTTCTTAACAATTGTCCTTGCATTACCAGCCTCACGGGTGCTGCCATGTTGTACATGAATGTAGAAATTGAACTGCTTCTTTATGACCTGACTCCTGCGCCAATTTCAGAGCCGTTTTGCCTTCTGCATCCCTCACCAGCGGGTTGGCCCCGGCGCTCTTAACGAGATAGCGAAGCGTGCTGACTGCGTTTGCCGCAGCTGCAAGGATGACTGGCGAGTCTCCCTTCCTGTTTCGAGAGTTGATCAGCGCCCTGGCTTTCACCAGATATTGTACCAGCTCTAGGTTGTCATTCCAACTCGCAAAGAAGACCGCCGATTCTCCGTTGTGATTTACCTGATTCACGGGAGCCTTCGCACCTTCAACTAGGTAGCGCACGGTCATGAGGCAGCCGCGTCGGGCTGCATGAATAAGCGCGGTGTCGCCCTTTTTGTCCTGCAGGTGAACCTTTGCCCTGTGCATCTCCACGAGATATTGTGCAGTCTCCCCCTTCCCCCTACTCGTCGCGAGCATCAGGGTGGTTAGTCCGTCGGCCATAGGGGCGTTCACGTCAACGTTGCTCTGGCGCAGAAGCTTCCTCGCGAAGTCCCAGTGGTTGCGCTTCGCGGCACAATGGAGGGGGGTCAAGTAATTAGCGTCGCGTGCATTTGGATCGGCCTTGGCTTTGATCACCGACTCGATGCTCTCCTCGCTTCCCGAAATAGCAATCTGGAACAGCTTGGAGGTCCACTCATCAAGCTGTACGCCGCTGCCGCCACCAGCACCACCACCATTAACACTCGAGCTGTTTGTTATAGTGTTGCTAGTAAAAACCCCGTTATTCTGCTTTCCGTCGCCATTGCTGGCGCTCTGTCTCGTCGCATATTTGGGAACAACGGTCACAGCACTTGCCAGTGCCGCTGCGGCAGCTGGCACCGCTACCATCCTAGTCTTCTGTGAGACAGTATTGTTGCCATTATTCGCGTTGAGTGGAAGATTCTTCTTGTCGTGCACAACAAATTGAGCGTGGGGGAGCAGTGGCAGCTGTTGTTGGCCGTTTTGCTGCGGTTGCAGTTGCGAGTGGTGTTGTTGCAGGTGCTGTTGGCGCTGCTGGTGGTGATGATGGTGCTGCACGTTATGCTGGTGCTGGTGCTGCAGCTGCAGCGTTGGGTGAGGAGGCGGGTGAACCACTGCTGCAGGGTGGTGAGGATGTTGCTGCTGCTGCTGTTGATGAAATACGTGCTGCTGCTGCTGCTGCTGCTGCTGCTGCTGGTGCTGTGATGATGGTGGTGGTGGTGGTGGTGGTGTTGGTTGTTGTTGTTGATGATGATGCTGGGCCTGCTGCTGCTGCTGCTGCTGCTGCTGGTGTTGTTGCTGTTGGACCGCCGCTGCTGCCACAAGCTGCTGTTGGAGAAAGATAACGAAGTTTCTGAGTTCCATAATCTCAGCCTGCATACCCTTTACAATCTGTTGGTGCTGCTGTTGGGTCTGCTGCTGTTGATGTGCCAGTTGCTGTAACGATGAATTTGAAGGAGGAGGAGACCTAGATGACGCCGCCGCCACTGCCTGCGCAATTTTCGCGCTCATCTCCTTTGCATGTTTGGCATTGAGGGACTTAATCTCGGTCTCGTGTTTGGCTGCTTGCTGGACAATTTGCTGCTGCATGCTCCTTCGTAGGTCTTTCTCCGAGTTGCGATTGTGCTTGAGGGCCTGCCTAGCGCTCTGTGTCTCCATTTGCGCCTCTTCTAGCTGCATCTACAATGATGATTGTGAAGTGAAAAAGAAATCATTATTGTGTAAATCCCTTCCAAAGTATCTTTCCACATTATATATATATATATATATATATATATATATTATATTCATTATTGCTGGTTTTCTAGTGCTACTACCTGGAGCTGGGTTCTTTCCATAGCATAGTCCTTCGCGATACGATCTGCCTGTGCACCGAGCCGCTTCCGTAGTTCGGAGATCGTGATAAGCTCATTATCAGGAGAAACAGCGCCAACAGCCGTCGCATCGTGCTCGAGTCTCATTTTACGTGCCAGCTTCGACCTGGAATATGCTGCTGAGTTCGGGGTTGGACCGCCACCCTTTTTGTACTGCTGCTGCTGCTGCTGACGACCATAATTTGAGGAGGAGGAGGAGGATGATGATGACTTATCCTGGCCGCCTGCTCCTGCTGAAGGCAGGTCTCGCTTTTGCTCCTTTTTATGGTTGCTCGTCGTTACTGATGGCGCTGTGACCTTCATGTCTTTCACGCGAAATCTTGGACCCCCCCCCTTGCCGTCGCCTTCTCTGTAAGTTCGTCGTCCTCCTCCCTTTTGATTTTCACTGGTTGCGGTGGTGAAGTTTCTTCCTGCTAAATCAACTGCTGAGCTTAATGATGAGGCGGACCCCTGAGGAGGGGCTTGCTTCGGAACCCACTTAGGCCCTCCTCGTTGCTGGCGCTTTCTTCTCGCTCCGCTTTGCTGTTGCGAAGAAGAAGATGGTGGTGGCGATGGTGCAGCAGCGACAGGAGTTGGTGACGACGGTTGCTGCTGCTTTTTCGAGATGGTGGGAGTGTTACTATTATCGGGGTGTGGTGAAGTAGCATTTGCTGTTGTCTTAGTCGTAGATGGGGGAGACGGACGTTTTGGTATGGACCTCATCCATATCGTTTCCGCTCCCCTCCCATCAATATCCGCCCTGATCTTCCTTCTCAGCCTGCTGCTGCTGGTGCTATTAGAATTCTCGAGCTTTCCGTTTTTCTTGTTGTTGTTATTTGTTACGTTACTCCTACCGCTCTGAGTAACCTTCTTCCCCTCATTCTCTTCCTCCTTGCTTCTGTTGTTGTTGTTGCTGTTGCTGCTGCTACCGCTCCGCTCGCCGGCTTTGCTGGCCTTGGCAGCCGTAGTGCGCTCAGTTGCGACTACTGCAGCCCCTTTAGGTCTCCATCTAGGCTTTCTGGTGGAGGCACTGTCCTTCGAGGCCGCCGCACGAATTCCTACGAACACGGGAGGGGAGAGGAGGAGGATGAATAAATTGCGACAATCATTAGTTCGTGGAATAAAACAATATGGGAGCTAGAGTCGGCAGCAGATTATAACACAGGGGATCATCCTGAATACTCCTTACTTCAACAACTCATGTTCACTACCATGTCGTCGCTGATTTTTTTGTTGATTCTCTCGCTTGGTGTTTTCCCTCTTGTTTTTCCCGCGGCTGTTGCTGCGGGAAGTAGGTTTATTGTCTTCAGATTCATCATCAGCCTGGGTTGCTACGACATCTTCTTCCTCATCCCGGTCGACCTCACTGCTTGCAACTAATGCAGCGGTGATAGTGTCGTTCGCGTCCTTTTTCTTTTCTAAACTAGCACTGTTGTCCACCTCCTTTTTCTTCTTCCATTTTCTGCTCTTACGTCCTTCCTGCCTACCATCGCGTTTGCTTCCACGACCATTCTTATACATCTTGCGGCTGCCGCCTCTATTGCCGCTGCTGCTTTCCCCATTGCCCTCTGCGGTGGGATCGTCAATTTTGGAAGTGGTAGCAGGTGTGTCATCTTCTTTTGGTCCTACTCCCTGTGTTTTCATGTCCCGCCCTTTGCGCTGCCCTGGCCGGACATCGCGCCGCCGGACTCCGTCGTCAGACGAAGTAGAGTAGAGATCACTTGAATCGCTCATATTTCTCTTGTATTTTCTTTATTTCGCTCTTTATGTATTCTCTCCTTCCTTTACGTCTGCGCCTGTCTTCAGAGAATAAACTCCGGCACCTTTTTATGCATCGCGTGCAACACACTTCAGTCATTGAGAAAAAGCAAGCTTGAGACCTGCGGTCCAAGCGGTTCAAAAGATCCTTCCCAACACATCCGCCTCCACCCCTCCCCACCCTTTTCTATGTTCCAACACCTACCAGAGTTGGTCTGGCCTTGATTTGTTGTTTTGGGTTGCAGAATACTCGGACGATGCGTTTAAGTGCTGCTACGCTACGATACGTACGTGGGGTGGGGAAGGAATCTGCTGATCACTTTCCTTCCTGTCCCGCAATTATCAACTAATTTTTACTTCACATTTCGCGTCAAAAGTTATTGTCGTAAGGTCAAAACACAGGTTATTTCCTCATTTCGATCGTTGTTCTCGATTTCGTGCTTGCGGTTGAATTTTACACCGAAAACTATCACTTTTCGGGTGTCATCCCCTCCCCACCCCCTCGTGCGTGATCCAAAGGAATGCAGCGAGCTCCAGGAGGTCACGTCGCATCCCCCGAACCACATGGGGCTTCTACGGAACAATCGACAGGCATGCGAACGTCATCTTCGCCGTCCGCGCCAACAGTAGGGAGGAAGAGACGTGGGGTTGAGGATGCAGTTGAGTCCAAGCGACGAAAGCGTAGTCTGCCTCCGCCTGGTCAATGTCATTTCTGGCACTCTCGAAAGCAAAGATGGTAGAAACTCTTCCCTCCTTTCGAATTTTCCTCGTCTTGTTTCCACCACCACGTGATCTCGATAGTTATTATTACCCTCTCCTCTTGTCTTTGCCAGGTGCAACTTCTCCGTTGCGAAGTTCGACTCCAAGTTTTGCCACCACCACACCGACTTTTCGTCTTTGGCGAATACAGTAGGGGGGTACGATAGGAGTAACTCCGCTGCGGGCAAAAAAAGCGGAGTGGTGCTACGATCAAGGTGCTTGGTTCATTCAGTCCACAGGCTTTATACGTCCAGCTGACGACGATTTCATTCTTGATTTTGTAGATGTGACTATTGCAAGTCGTGGGTGATAACAAAGCGAATGCAGACTCATCTGAAGAAGTGTCCAGCGCACGTAATCAATAATATCATTTAGCAGAAGTTGGTCGTGGTGATGGAGGCACTTGTGGTGACGATGATGATGTACCGCTATCCACAGAATGTATACACAAGCAGCAACGATGACAACCTCCATTTGATTAGAAATAATGTTGTGTTATATTCTTGCTAAAGTTACGCATCTTAGAGAGATGCTCGCAGCCGTACTATCACGAGAACATCAATTCCGGCGAACAAGACGAAGGCGGGTATGCATTAATTGGTCCTTGTAGAGAGAGAGAGAGCTCCTTCCTATAAAATTCTCGAGAATAGTGCTGCACAACAAAGACATACGTGAGCATACGCACAGTAACACGCGCGCGCGCGCACACACACACACACACACACACACACACACAACACATGAATTATCATCAACATGTGTATAAATGTCAAGCATATAATTTAATGCATACACAACATTACTGCTTCAGAGATGAAAACAAAGAGCGTAAAGGGAAAGCTATGCAGCAGCAGCACGAGATTGATGACCTAGCTATTGTTTGCAAACTAGAGAAGATATGCAAGGTGCAAAGAATTATCTACAAGAAATGCTGCGCCAAACATACAACACACAAATATAAAACAACACTTCTCTCTCCCCGCCAGCTCCATTCCTTTGTGATCATCATACCCTACCACACTTTGCTGCTGCTGCTGCTGCTGCTCAGAACATAGCTGCTATCAAGACGGAGACCTCACTTTGTGCGTCTTGCGCAAGGTTCTGCCCGAGTGATAAAGGTGGTGGTGAGAACGCCATAGTCACCTAGCTTCCATGCCGTCACCCCTCCTCCTCCTCCCTCCTCCTCCTCCTCTTTTCCCTCTTCCTCATCCTCCTCGAACGTGATGGTAATAATGACGAGCGCTTTGTTCAGAGGAGGAGGGTAAGATCAAAAAACAGTCCCGATCAGGGAATGTTAGGACAAAATATAACACGTTTGTATGTAGTATAGAAATGTGTCGCGTGTGCGCGTGCACGCCTTACGTAAACAGCATGCAAAACTCATCATAATCATAACAAATCAGGAAGGGGTTGGAAACACTTCAAGCAGCAGTCCTCTATTCTTGCACGCCTACAGTACGTTAGTGCGACTGACGAATGACGACGACGATAAGCAACACACAATAAGAAGAAGAAGAGAAGAGAGGGCCTAACAGCCACAACCCCTATATTACTTGTATCCGTCATTTTATCCGCTTTTGCGCTTTTCGAATTGATTGCATACTCTCGTTGACTCCCTAAGATAAATCGTTGTTGTTTCCTCCTCCTCCTCACATCATACATGTTCCATCTCCTTCGTCCACAATCCACACATACATACTACTGCGATCCATAAGAAGCCGAGGCGTCCTCGAAGCACGAGAAAGAGGAGGAAAGGATGCTCGAGGAAACCAACAGCAACACAGAAAGCAGGAGCAGGCACAACAAAGGAGCGCGAAGAAGAGGGAGAAGATGGAGACAGACCAGCCATCAAAGGGGGGAGGACGGGTTGTTGAAAAAGGCGGAGGAGGAGGCAAAGAGGAGATAAAAGAAGACGAAGAGAAAGAGTTAGATCAGCAGGGAGGAGGAGGAGCAACAACAGCAATAGTGCAATCGCCTATTGTCTTCCTCGAAATGGGTGCTGGAAAAGGGGGACTGGCCTCGCTAGCAGCTATGGTCGTTCGATATGATCAATTTCCGAATGACTATGTGTAGCGGCGACGGCATGTATCACTCAAACACGCACACACACACACACACACATACACACACACACATACACACACACACCGACAACATACCCCTCCTCACACAAGCATATGCAACCAGAGCACGCACGTGAGGTGCTGTTACGTGGATGATGAACATAGCATGATGATGATATAAAAGAAAATACAATGTATAGCGGACGACATCGTGAGTGTGTGTGTGTGTGTGTGTGTGTGTGTGTTCGTGTGCGTGTGTGAGAGTGTGATGATTTGTTGCCTGCGCGTGTTTTCCTACCTCGTTGCTGCTGAAGGCTTTCAAATGCGATGTGGTGATGGTGGATCTGGGCACATTTCAAAACTCTCAGGACAGGTATATACACCGTACAATCGACTATTGCTGACTACCACTGCTACCGCTAAGCAGTAATGCATCGTTCCACAGCACCTATTAGCAGCACTGTCGATCAAGCACACACACACACGCACACTTAATGACTCCAGGTACATCCGCAAAGCAGGGTCATCAGTCGTTCGCATACAAATGGATCTTCGCCACCTTGTTGTCAAGGTGATAGCAGGATCATATATGTATATATATATATATATATATATATATATAGTATTAGTAGCAGCAGCAGTAACGTATTCGTAGAATGTGAATATGGTAATCAAACGTTGCCATCAACCTCCATCGTCACCATGCCAATACCATTGTCGAACCCAACACCGTCACTATCCATACTGCCTATAATGCGTGGGCATGTGGTGTGTGTGTGTGTGTGTGTGTGTGTGCGTATTAGCTTGCGCTCGGTGTCTGAGGCACACACATACACACACACACACACGCACACACACACACATATATATATATATATATATATATATACATATAGTCATGGTTATGATTAAAGGAAATCGAGATGTTGAAAGAGAGGCGCTACCTGGTTGCATCGAAGCATCTCTGCGGGTAAGTAAGAGTCTTTCCTTTCCCGCTTGCTACTTTCTCTCTTCCTCTTCCTCTTCCTCTCTCTCTCTCTCTCTCTCTTTCTCTAGATATGATATCATGTACATATGCACATCTCCCACCTGCTTTCTTGGAGCAGCTTATCTGTGCTGCATCAGAACGGTTCATCACGAGATTCTCATGCAGGAATGACCCCATAAACATCACGCAAACCATTGCATCACCATCATCATCATAATCATTACCATCTTCACCATTCCATGCCATGCCGCCGTAGGTGCGCCACGGATTTCGCCTTAAGAGCGCTTTCGCACGAGGACAGGTCAGCTGCAAATATAATGCCCCCTTCTCTTGTCTGAAAGAACACTGAATGACTCGCATTCATATTAGTAATAGTAGTAGTATTAGTAAATAGAAGCTGCTTTTCGCATCCTTACTAGATGTTATTGTTTCTGCTTGGCTCTCCTTTTTTGTTGAATGGATAATGTTGTGCTGATATACACTGAAACATCGCCAGGGAGAGCAGGAGTGGAACTAAGGGTTATCATCATCACCATCATCACCATCATCACCATCATTATCATCATCATCAATATTTTTGATACACCATAGTACAATATATCCTCTTGTACGACACGAAGACAACACACATTTATATATGGCGATGGATGATGATGATTATTATTATTATTATTATTATGACGATGATAGTGGTGATGATAGTGGTGACGAGATGCTAAAGGGGCTACACTAAAAACGTCAAAGATCGAGGGAGAGAGAGAGAGAGAGAGAGAGAGAGAGAGAGAAGAGCATACTCGAAGCAGCATAGATAGAGTCGACATCGATCTCCCCTAATCTTTCTATTGTCTGTTCTCTTTCTCCTCTTTCTCCATCTTCTTCTTGTTCTCCTTCTTCTTCTTTCTTCAGGCTTAACTGGCATAGCAATTGCGACGTGCTGCCACCACAGGTAGTAGTAGTAGTAGTAGTAGTAGTAGTAATGTAGTAGCAATAGTACTGGTGATTATCAAGATGTTGTCCATGTGTTGTATTGTTGCTTATTGATTTAATGTTGCGGCATATGCAATGGTACGATCAATCTTCAGGTGTGAGTGGGCCTCTTACGTGGGAAAAGAGTATCTCATCAAAGTTGCGGGCATCGATAAACAAGAGGTGGTTGGTGTTAGATATTCTTGTATGTGTGAATGTACGTAGGGGTGGTGCTGATGATGGTTGCGTGTTGTTCTTGGCTCCCCCTCTCTCTCCCTCTCTCTCTCTCTCTCTCTCTCTCTCCCACTCATTCTCGGATCTGAATCTCCGATAATCTGTCTTCGTTCTTCTTCTACCACTACTACTACTACTACTACTACTACTACTACCCTGTGACTCATCAGTTTGCCAAAGTGTGTCAATGGGCAAGTTGGGCGACAAACGAGGAAATGCACCACACAGGCTCAAAGCGTAGTAGCAGAAGCAGTAGGAACCGTAACAATCTCCATACCTACCGCAGTACCAATGCTAAAGTTGAGGAGATAGCACAGCAAGATAGCAGTCGTGTGCCTACTTCAGAAGTTCAACTTAGAGCGTCAGAGGGACAACTTAGGACGTCGGCGTGTGAGAAGGCTCCCAACCATAGTCCACCTGAACATCACCATCAACGACCACCATCACAATCATTTCACCACTGGACAAGAGCGGAGAAGAAAAGGATTGGAATGTTGAGTAAGCGAGCCCTTGATAAAGGCAGGGAATGGTTTCTCAAATCGCAATTAGGTGTGATGATGGGGGCATGCTTCATGTTTAACGTCATTCTACCCCCTATCTTGTCTCTATTTTGGCTTTGGCTTTTCCTTTATCTCAGATGTTTATGACAGTTATTTGCATTAAATAAGGCATGGAGACTGAATTCGTTGCGTACGTGGAAGATTCTACTTCTCTCGAGAACCGTTTGCTCATGGCATTTCCTTCGGTGGGAAAATCATCAGCGCTCTCAAGACGGGCTTGCAAGCAAGATGATCATAAATGAGGTTGCTAGGTGGGTGCTAACATGGTGTTTCCACCGTGCACATAATTTCCGGCGAGGTTCGTCTACCTGCTAGCTTCTCATTACATGTGCTTAAGCTAGTAAGACAGTGCAATTATGATGCACATGGAGCTTGTCAAGAGTTAGGCCATTGCGGCCCGCTATATAGCCCGTGAATGACGCGGCTCTGCATGTGCATCGCACAGCTAGACAGGCTAGTAGGACACTTGTGCGCGAGCTACAACTTTGCACATAGCTACCGCTGCATTTCACAGCAGCTACATAAGGATGGCCATTCAACAAATTTAATTTAATTTATTACAACCGTCTTACATTAGGATGCCTATTGAAAAGATTTAATCACTTTATTACATCCGTCTGAGATACATAAACATGACCGTAGCTAAAGAACACATGCATGATCTGGATGACACACATGCTAGCATGCTTGCGCCATGCTAGCATGTCCCTATGCTGTACGCAGCGTAGCTTTGTATCCGTCTTATATGCATGCGCCATGTCCCTATGCTGAACGCAGCGTAGCTTTATAAATTGCATTTCTAGATTCTAGGCATAGCATCCACTGCGCCTCACTTATATGTTGCTCTTCCAAAGTGCAATTAACTAGAAGAACTAAATCGATTTACAATTATTAAACTTGCGTAACAGTACGCACTTCAGTTAGTCGCCGTTCGTTGTAATGTACATTCGATGATCTCTTGTTGACTCATCAAGATTTATCCCCCCCGATATCTGCACAAGTTCCACGCCTCGCAGCCGCCATCTTACCCTGGAATAATCGGCGAGCAGGCGCGAGCGAGAAATCGCAGAGAAGCTTGGAGAACCACACTGCTGCCTTGCCGCTAACGAAATGAATCATGTGCGTCTCGTCCCTGAAAATGTACAAATGATCTCAGTAATAATGCCTGTGAGCATACGTAATTATGCATATACATACCATCAGGTGTCTATTACCTCCACCACCAACAGTATCACAACGACAACTACTAACTTTATACATACCTTGTCTTTACTTGGACTTTTGCAAGACCAGATCTGCTGAACCCGAGGTACATCTAGTAGTAGTAGTAGTAGTAATAACCCGTTAGAAAAGAAGTATACATATATGTATATATATTACGACATAAGACTGGAGGAGGAGGAGGAGAGGAAGGAGAGGGAGAGAGAAGAGGTAATGCAGTAGATTAGCTTGGTGGTTTCCTTCGAGGGAGGTACTACTACTACTACTACTAGTACTACTACTTCCTCTAGTGGAAAGAAACACCAATTTGTGCAGTGGCATAAGTATAACGCGGTTGTATATTAACACACACGACACACACACACGATGATATACAACTTTTACCGAAGAGATAACGTCAGATAGCTCGAATTGTTGCGATATCTTCCCCTGTGGAAAAGTAAAATATAAGAGAATGGTGACGAGGGGAGAAGGGGGGAAGGGGATGTCTCACCCCACTCTAATGAAAAAGTTGTTAATTTACAAATAACTTTTGTTTTGCGGCGCGCATAGCAGCCAAGTTTCGAAATAAAACGACAGCATTTCCTCTCTCCACCAATCTGATATTAGCTGGGGACAAATTTCATATTTTTATCCTCAAATCCTCACTCCCCCCTCGCTTCTTTTCCTTCTCACAGACCGCCTCAAATTTGAGAAAACACTTGGAAGTAACGAGGACGCAGTGCTTGGTGACATTGCGGGTCAAGTTTGCGGTTGATCGTTTGGGCTAGTAGTAGGGAGGGAAGAGGCCAAAAAGGGGAGGGGAGAGAAGCAGATTCATTGAAAGTTATACTATTATCATAGAAGTACAATTAAGCAGCAGCGCAAAAAGTATGCGTCTCCTGATGACGCACATACGTTGTGTGAGTTGACGTATAGATACATGCAGTGTTCCCCTGGATCGAAGACATAGGCCTGTGATATATCACACAGGTGTAAGATAATGGTAAGAGGAGGAGGAGGAGGAGGAGGTGAACAACCCATGATCACCGTTGTCAAATTCAACATTTCTCTCTCTCTCTCTCTCTCTCTCTCTCTCTCTCTCTCTTCAACCCCAACCTTTTCCCCTACTAAATCGTTTTCCCCTCCTCGCACCTTTCTCTCCTGCAAAAGCTCCTTAAATATTTGTGTCACAGGAAGCAGGTTCCCATGATAGACGCACTATTTTTATTGATGAGAAATTTATTAGGTAGTGAGAGGAGGAGGAGGAGGAAGAGGAGGAGGAGAGAGGAGAGAGGAGGGGGGGTGATGGTGAAATATACGAAAAATAACGATGTGGTAATCTCAGGAAATCAATTCAACGAAGAGGGCACTAATAAAGGTCCTTGTCGTCTGGTGATTCTCCTCAAAAAAATAGAGAAAAGAAGAAGTGTGCCGTTCGTAGCAGGGGTAGATGAAATACAGCGTCAGTGATTTGGGCAGATAGATGATTCAATGAAGGAGGCTTTTCGAAGTATGTATCTGCTGCTGCTGCTGCTGCTGTGTTGTTGAAATCCTCTTCTCTCTGATTCTCATTTTGTGCGTACATTAGGTAGCGTCGTCTGCTGTGTTCCGACAACACTTGTTGACATAGATCTAGGATGATGATGATGATGATGATGATGATGATGATGATGATTTACACACACACATACACACACACACACACACACACACACACACACACAGAGAGAGAGAGAGAGAGAGAGAGAGAGAGAGCATTATTTATGAAAGTGGTGACAATAATGACGTCCTCCTCCTCCTCCTCCTTCTACCCAGGCTTATTTTATTACCCGCTATTGCTACTACTACTACTACTACTACTACTACTATTACTACTACTATCTTATTTACTATTCTCACCACCACCTTGGTTTTTTCTTCTTCTTAGATTGCTTTCGAGTGCTGCTGGGTTTTCTACCCTTATCATTTCCATCATCCTTACCCTGCTCTTGTTGCCGGCTATTCTTCTTCTTAGCAGCAAGAGTACCACGAGGCTGGATTGTGCGTGCGTGCTTGCTCTTCCTCTGTCTCTGCTTGTCGTATCCATCCTTCCTGTCATCCTCCTCCTTCACAAGCTTATAGTACCGCTGTGGGGGGGCGGTAACGATGATGATGATGATGACGACGACGATGCCAAACAGGAGGGAGGGAAAAAAGACCAAGAATCGTGAACGAATTCCATAACTATGTTGTTTTAATAATTGGTAGCAAGAGAGAATACTACCACTACTACTACTACTACTACTACTGCTATTACCCGTGGGTTGTCCTCAAATAGGCCCTCAGTACCCTTCTCAACCGAAACGAATTCTGAGGGGGAATGAGTGGTGTTTATAGTCAGCATGATACCATAGGAGAGGAAGGGGGAAAATTCAGGGGAGAGATCATGATCCATATAGGAGCTGATATGACGAACATCGTCATCATCGTTTTAAGGTAGTAGTAGTAGTAATGCATTTCTCTTACTACACTGCACCTTCGTCTATGAGTTGATTGCCGAGCTCTACCGCTTCCTTTCTGTCGTATGCCCATCCGTATTGCACCTGAATTGAGTGAGTGTGTGTATGTGAGTGTGCGCATGTATTGTATGTGTGCGTGTGTGTATGATGATGACGACCATATGTTGTGTATCACTATATCCACTGCACTCTTCTCTCTTCTTACACACCCACTAATCCAAAACCACACACGCAAATTTAATTATTCTCTCTCTCTCTTTCTCTCCCTGTGTGTGTGTGTGTGTGTGTTTGTGTTGCTCCTCACCATCCAGTCGATGGCGTCCTTCCCCGTGAAGACGCTCTTAAGGGTCGGATAGAAGAAGAAGAAAGAGCGCACGTCCTTAACGGGCAATCCCTGCATTGGATGCTCTGCCTGCTGCATCATCACTGCCAAGTGGTGCTTCTCTTTGTCGCTGCGATTAGCTGCTTCTATATGCATTCGCGCAGGAGTTGAAAACCGAAACTCGCTCCCCCCTTTAGCGGCAGCAGCAAGAGCAGCAGCGGCAGCAGCACCATCACGACCAGCACCATCACCAGTAGTCGTATTCCCGGCTTTTTGCTTCTTCTTGCCTACTCCTCCTCCTCCTCCTCCTCCACCACGTTTATCCGATGTTGTTGTTGTTTTACGGGCATCATGACTCTTCTCACCGACGACGGCGACTTTGTGGTGCTGGGAAGCTTTCTCTCGACTGGAGTGCTGCTTTACCGCGCTGGTGGCGTCCAGAGCAGCTTTTGCATCCCCTCCGCTGCTGAGAAGTGATAAGCCGCTGCTTAGGTGGATGTGCTGACCCCCCCCCCCCTGCTGCAGCATGACAAGTAATCTTTGATGCTCCTCCATCAGAAGCTTTCTCTCCTAAGTGATGATATTAGCAGCAGTTGTCCAATACCATCACCAAATATAAAAACGTAAGAAGGCAGATAGAAGGAAATACGTTATTACGTTATACGTTTTACTACAAACGACGATGGATCGTTGTTGGTGGACGGTGAGAGGGTGAAGATTATATATGACGACAATTGTGGAGAGCTTCATGGCGATAATGGCACTGTACTCTTCTTCTTCTTCTTCTTCTTCTTCTTCTTCTTCTTCTTCAGAAATGAGAAATCAGATTTATCGAGATTCCCCTTATTCCTTGGACATCATTCTAGTGGTGAAAACAAGGAAGGCCCAGACAACATACGACTGACCTCCATCCAGTCGGCCTGCTTTTCGTGCAATGTCTGGCGCCATTTCTCCTCTGTTTTCCCCAGCTTGCTCTTGCATCGGTCCAAACTACCGCGTAGGGACTCCACCTGCATGCAATCAGTCCACAATGACGACGATGATGATGAATACATAAACTACAACACAGTCTAAGCACACGTCGTCTAACTGCTAGCACCGTAGTAACAACAAACATTTAAGAAGAAGAAGAAGAAGAAGAAGGAGGAGGAGGTGCAATCATCATCATGCACCAGCGCATAAAATAATGTCCATAATCAAAAAACCCTACCCACTTAGGCTTTTGTTGTTCTACTATATGCACGCTAAGACATCATCTCATCGGTTTTGCATCATTTCCGATGATTATAAAAGTTATTAATTATGTCATCAAATTTCTACGGCGTTACCACCATTTAGTAATTACCTCTCGGCTCAGATGATCGTTGTCTTTCTCGAGCTTGGCCAACCGACCACTCAGCGCCAGCATTACCCCGGAAGTCTTCGACTCGAAGAAATCCCAGCCACACTCATCCACAGCGCTCCCTGAGAGTGGTGTGTGTGTGTGTGTGTGTGTGTGTGTGTGGTGGGAGGATACGTAGGATTGTTGGAACTAACAAACCTTTCGCTTTGTCGCGGTAGGCCTCGATGGCACGATTTCGTTTTTCAACCCAGTTGGGGTCACGTATAACGCTCTCCGTGCTAAACTCAGCCTCTTTCCAAGCCTCCGACGCTGCCTGCAGTAAGTAGTACAGCATGTAGTAGTACGTGTTTGTGTGGTGGTGTCGTCAGGTTTTGAGCAGCAGCACCACCATCGCAGCAGGTAGTACCATTATCACCACCATCATCACAACCAGGAGCCATCATTACCTTGGAGCAGAGCTGCTTGGAGACCACGTAATTGGTGGTCTGCCTCTCGGCCCAAATCTGACAATCGACGACCACACCAACCAACCAACCAACCCCATCACATTAATAAGGAATTACTATATCAATTGGATGGGATGTCTCCAAAATAATGTATATATAAATATATATATATATATATATATATATATAAATATAAATATACATATATGGATATATGGAAATGCAGGCAGCAAATAAGCGACTTTCTCGATCCTGGCGTTGAGCTTGGTTCTTAGTGCTTTGGTGCTGCGAAGGGCGATGCAGTCGAGAAGCTCCAGCGCACGCTCGCGAGCAGCGATGTGAGTTTTTGCCAGATCCTTATCATCGAGGAGGTGCTTGCCGTCGAGCGTAGGCATCGGGCAAAGCACACCATAGATGTCAAGTGCCTTTTCAAGACCCTGCTGCTCCTGAATCTCGATTACAGACCGCCAGGCAGATTGGATAGCCGGCAATGCTCCGGTGTTGATACCTATGCGTGTGTTGTGTGAATATGTGTGTGTGTGTGTGTGTGTGTGCGCGCGCGCACGCGCGTGCAAGTATAAACAATCAGCTGCGCTGTTTGAGTGGTTGTATACCTCGCACATAAATCTGCGCGAGACGCGCGAACGCCTCGCCGTTTAAGTAGCGCCCTGATACCTATATTATGATGGTATATATTAAAAATGGCAAGGATGTTGAATAGTAGCACAGGATGATCGATGGTTGTGAAGCTGCTGCTGCTTTTGCACTATTAAACACGCATGCGCACATGACTGAATCTGTATCATGTGCGCTCTATTTCTGCTCTTTTCTTGCATGGAGGGGAGATGCGGATCAATTACATCTAGCTACTACGCTAAAGAGATGGAGGGGGTGGATAACCCAACATTAGACTGAGAACCCATGTTTTTTCCTTTTTTTTGTGCACAACAACTACCATCTTGTTAGAAGTTTTTTCTGCTAGATCCTTGGCAAGATTCTTGATTTCAGAGCGAAATTCTGGGCGTAAACGATGTAGCGGCTCATTTGACACAACGCGAAGCTGAGGGGGAGGAGGTTGGGAGGGAGGCAAGAAAAAAACGTTATTATTCATCTCAGATATATACATTTGGGGTCTTTTTCTTCTTCTTCTTTTTCTTCTTTTTTTCTTCCTCGCCTTCCTACTTATCCTCCTCGTTTTGTTTAACATCCCGAACCTTATTCTCATCGTAGACAGGGCGGACAAGGGTCACACAGTGCCTGTTTTTGGTAAATTATCGAAGACATACGTGATATAAATGAATCATTCATCAACGGCAATCCGCAAGATTTTACATAAATCTCGGATTATTATTACGCGAGAAGGCAGTTATCCTTGTTCTCACGTGCGTGCGATTTGCCACTACACAATCACAATCACCTCTTACGAAAGACGGTTGCAAGTGCTGTCTTGATTTCGTTTTGATCAGTGAGTTTTTTCCTTTTGTTGCTGGCACTACTGGTGGTAAGGCATCTTTCTAGGTACTCATCCGGGCTCATCTTATTGCCGTTCTGAGTAAACATAGAGGTGGTGGTTTTAACGCTTGTTATGGAAGGAAATTTTGATGAAGAGGGAGAGAGAGAGAGAGAGAGAGAGAGAGAGTGAGAGAAAGAAAAAGCGGCAAGAACCCGTGCATGAGCATGTAGCATGTGTATGTGGATGTGTGTGTGTGTGTATAATAAATACCACAAGTAAGCACTTGCAACAATATGTTAAATCATTTACAGTGATAATTTAATATTATCTAATGCTGTGGATAGTGTGTGTTGTAGTGATGAAATTACATATTGATTAAGTAATGCGACTACTGACACACACTCTCTCTCTCTCTCTCTCTCTCTCTCTTCTTCTTCTTCTTTTTCCTCTTCTGCTATAACAAGCACAGATCGAGGATCGACCTGATCCTCGAGCCCAAGAGTAAAGTCCCGCAAGACCCACACAAGCTCTGGGAAGTGCCGCAGGAACTCGTCCGTACTCTGCAATAGACGGACAGAAGAGAGAGAGAGAGAGAGAGAGAGAGAGAGAGAGAGAAAGAGACGGCATCATCAATTACCAAAAGCATATAATATGACAACACACACGGTGATTTCGTAAAAGGGTAGTGGACATAATAAAATATGACGGTTACTACTCCCAGGCTAATGAATATACACTGTGACCCCACTACCACTATTGCTACTACTACTACTACTACTACTACTACTACTACTGCTACTACGAGATTCCACAGCCACAACCATCATTTCTACCAAGTCATCAGCGTTGCGTTTGCCTTCGCTCGTAAGCTGGATGTGACGGGCTAGATTGACTACGGTGTCTAGCTGCTCGATTGTGCCGCTGTTGATACACCCTGCAGCAGAGATCATAAAGACGCAATAAGATCGATGGAGGAAGAGAGATAAGAGTTTCATTAGTGGATTCGAAGAAGACACATATTTATATATTCGTCACATCGTATATCTCGTGAATTCTTTTTCCATCTATCATCATCGCATCGGCAGTTTCAGTCGTTTCTATATGCACCCTCTTCCCCTAACCCCCATCTTCGTTTTCTCTAGAAATCTACTGCTACTGCTACAAAGTCGATACCATTTGTATTGAGTATGATCTTCGAGGAAAGGAGCACACAGAGAGCGAAGACGTGGGCATCGAAGTCCATGTCCTTGTCCACCGAACCTAGCCCCTCTGAGTCGAGGTATATTGTGGAGGTATCTGGCTCGTCCTCCATCCTCGTTACCAGCATCCAAATACCCTGATACGAGAAGAGATAGTGATGATTGTGACGAGGAGGAGAGGAGAAAGAGGAGAAAGAGAAGGAAACGACCACCACCACTAATGTCCAAGAGCTCCCACCGGTGTATTTTTACAAAAGGATAAAATTGTGGATTGATTGTTCTTAGTCAATCAGCATGCTCCTCTACTCCTCTTCACACCTTAGTGCATGCGTTAATGCTCCCCCCGACAGGGAACCCCTAATTTACACGGAATCAGTTTTCGCGACAGTCTCGAGAGCATGACATTAAATGATAAAGAATATGAGAATATGTCGTTCTTACATTCGACACGGAGCGTCCAATAAGTTGATTCAGCAGAAAAGATTTACCAGACCTGTGGTAACAAAAACAGGGTTTGATTCTTCTGTAAGCTCTGGAATCACAGCGCGATAAAACCTGTACGGCCCAGCGATGCAGACAACTCTGATCTTCCGAGAAGGCAGCTTTTCGAGAATCTTCACCGCATCTCGGTTAACTTCGAACTTACCGTTCTGAAAATTAGATTTCCAAGTAGTATTTCAGGGGGGCTTTTTCTACTTTGGAAGAAAAATTTCTCAATAATTTATGATGTAAGGGGATCGAATTTGCACGGGATGATGACTTGGAATTCGATGAACGGGATCGCCAAATCCTGGAAGAAGTTCTGTTGCTCGTCTAAATGACAGAATGGAATACATAATGCATTATGCTGTGGGTGAACATCCAACTGGCTTTCATGATGGGGAACAGCCCATTTAGCGGTATTTCCGGTTAATGTGTGATGCGGAAAACGGTGCCACAGATAATCACCTTCGGCAGATTTCAACTTACTGTTGAACGATGAAGAGAGAGCCTGGATTTCTGGATCCGATTGATTTTTGGCCCCAATTCTCTTTGAAAATTAAAGACGGAAATATCATGAGAAAAGATTTAGAGTGAAGATTCCGTAAGAATCCCTCAAATTTTATACCTCTCTACTTGTTTTCGAGGACGAAGAGTCGGCGCGCGAAACCCGGCTACCTCGGCGTACTGATGAACTGGGAAATACCATAAACATTACATTCAAGATGCTGAGAAGTTTGACTTATCTTTCCCTCCAACCCGCAATTTTCTCACGAGTGTGGGGAGCCGCCATAACACAGGGCACGTTTCCAAAAGTCTCACATCCAATGTACCTAAGGATGTTGGCGAGATTTGTCGTTTTTCTTGGCGGAGTAAGTGGAGGGGAAGGTGGCGGCGTGTTCCGAGCCGCATGGCCGCGGATGTGACCCAAGTCCTGGAAGCTCATCCTACAAGTGCCTCGAACTCTATTCAGATTGCGAAAGCTCCAAATGGGAGTTCGGAAACAAAGACTATTTAAGAAGTTCATCCCATTTCCATACAGCGTCAATCTGAAATTGATGTTTCTGACAAATATTTACAAAGACATGTGTTTATGAATTCAACCATGAGTTCGAAGATTATCTGCCCTGTGCGAGAGGAAGCTGTGTATGTGTATTTAGCTATGTTTTTAAGGGAGAATTGCATCGATTTTAGATTCCTTTAAACGAGTGCCCTCTTTGCATGTAAATCATGTAAATCTTGTAATTTGGTCGAGAACACATTGTACTCGGGAGTTGGAAACTTATTGGCTTATTTTTGGGAAATTGTCTTCGAAATCATCCATTAAATTTTGCCCAGTTCATGATGAATGTTGCATGTTGCTATGTTGCTATGAGGCACAGTAGTCCTTATTAAGGCGTTTTCATACTATGACACAGAAAACTATATTTTTACCCCGCTCCTAAGACATTTGTCACGTTGTCGGATGATCTAGTGATGCGGAACGACATTGACTTTGATAAAAAATGCTGCGAGTTATGAAATAAAACAAGAATATGTCCTCAGTTATGATATTAGGTCAGAAAAAAAGGGCAAATGGGAATCCCAAGAAATCAATCCCTATATCGTACGTCCTTCTCGGCTATCCGTTGCTATGCTTTGAGCATAGAGAAGAAACTTCGTGGACTTTTTGCCTCATATGTGTATACTGGGATGTCGTAGACACTTTATCATAGCCTTTTCTTCTCTTCTACCCGTGCCCGCAGAAGAACATTAAGGACTGAAAAGCATCGATGGCGTTCTCCCCGTTGCACGAGGGACCTGGCCCCCCAGCATCTTCTGACTATGTCCATCACGAGCAAATGAATGGATTCTGCTTCCAAAGGCGGCAGGTGAGGAGTTTTCGACGCATGATTCTAGTTCGTCGTTACTTACAGCACGAGGGGTTCACCACAGTAGCCTCTTTGTGACGGCGACAGATCGCCGAATTCGTTTGGTAGTCACTCAAACAAGCTTCAGGAGCAATGGGAGGATAGATTTATGACAAAATTCGCTAATATATGATTGTTTTAACGAATTATATTTTTCCGAGTGTGATGCACGGCTGGTGACATAAATCATACGCTCACCACTAACATGTAATTTCTGTTCGGGATTTATGGACCCTCTTTCTTGACAAAAATAGGGAAAGCTTGACTGGAGAAAGCTGGCGAAGGTTGATCTTGATGACATTGTTGCACAGGTATCAGTTCTAATCTTCTTTTCCCCTCTTTATACTCTTCGCTGGCGGGAACTAAGATAGTGATAATATAAAACTTAACTTCTTTAATCGGCGGTCAGCAAATTCCAGACTTATGTTTTTACTGACGCAGGTCAATGTCGAAGTTCTGAACGATAATGTGGATCATATCACATTTGCTGACATCTCAGAGGACGGTAAGAAGATTACAGGCGACTCTGTCCTTATATGTGTGCCGTCGACAGTAGATGAGATACCATCCATTGAACGTAATTTTTGCTGCAATTTTGGCACTTCATCGGTCGTGATATCATGGACTTACAAACATAATTTGAATTATTCCTTCCAGATGTATCGCTGATGAATACACGCAGCACATTAAAGCTAATAAGGCTAATGCAGTTAATGATTGAGTATCTTCTCAACATGCAAAATCACCTTCTCGCTCTGGGAAATGCAAGCCGTGAGAGGGAGTATAAGTGGGAGGAGGACTTAAGGCATCAAGCTCAGAACTCCAAAAAGAAAGAGGTTTATTTCTCGAAAATAAATTTATCCTGAATAACGTGTGAAGTCATTTCATTTATTGCTATCTTAGGAGGAGATGATACATATGAAGAAGCAGCATCGCTACATGAAGAAGCTTCTCACAGTTTACGAAGCCACATCGTCAAAATCCCGCAGGGCACGTGTTCGCAGCAAAATAAGGTAAATTATACATGGAAGAAACAATTGAAGGAATGTTAGCTTGGACCATCCGAAATTAATAATAATGGGCGTTTATTCGTCGCTTGTTATTTTCATTCTGTTTGCACCTCAGGGGTAGTGGTGGTCGAGGGCGCAAGAATCGTTCTTCTCAAGAGAGCAAGGTGAGTGCATCCCAATCGTTTTGAAGATTGAATGTTTATCGGAACTCGTAACGCTACCAAGATTCTTCCACATCCACCGATCTACAATTTTATTTACACGTTGCCTGTCTTTACGATCGATGAAATACGTGCATTTGAAGTGCATATGCTTCTGTCGCAGGAGGGCGAGTATGAAGTGCATTCCTGCAAATTCTGTCGGGCGAGGTTTAAGAGCAAATTCTACTTGGATAAACACGTGCAGCGTCGCCACCAGGGTCTGGAAGATCCGACGATGGTGGGCTCTCCGAAGGTAGCTAGTAGAATCAAGGGGGAAGTAGAGATTGAACAGTGATAGACGACCGATGATGTTTGGTGGTGGTAACGGTAGAAACGAATACTTGCTGCTTTCCTGTATGATGTATTGGTTGATGTATGGGCGACTATATCTTCATGCTATTGTCAAATCTATGGCTACGAACCTACAGAAGAGCGCTGAAACTGAGGAAAAGATTAGGGAATTAGAAAAAGTAATCAAGGACGCAACCACCAAGCAGCAGCGGTAGGTTATAAATTTTGTGGTACTAAATGAGGTAGTAGTAGTTGTAGTAGTAGTAGTAGTAGTTGTAGTAGGAATAGAGGCAACGCTCCTAGTATTTATAGTTCATCTGATTATTCACTTGAAGCCTTTTCCTGTATAAACTCGATTATGCACGTATATTTAATAATGTGCTTTTATGTAAATTCTATTTGCTTCATGTTCTCATCATATATCAGCCATTTTCTCGAACTCTCCCAGCAAATTTCGCAAGTACAACGTCTACTCCGTAGTATTTTCAGAAAGAATCATGGAGGCTGTGTGTGGAATATTTCGGGAACTTAAACATTAGGAAAGAACATGTTCTTTCTGGCTAATTTAACTGTGAAAAACAGATAGGTTTTTTTGAAGAACAATGATTATTAGCGTTTTCATTAATAAATATTTCACTAGTATTTCACAATCATTATTGGTATTCTCATTACGAATATTCACTAGCATTTCAAATTTTGACTTCGCTGCTCTCACATCATCCTTTTTGCTCTGTTTCTCTTCTTCTTCTTCTTCTTCTTCTTCTTCTCTCGTCCTTCCTCCTCGCTGCAGCAACTCACCCTTGCGAAGAAAGAGGCCTTATCAGCACGCATAGAGACCGATCGAGAGAATGCAAGGCAGGAGGAGGAGAAGAGCAAAGGTGGGATTGCTAATCTACGACGAATAGAGAGGAAGAACATCATATAACCTAACAAGGGATGAGAGCACTGTTGATAAGCCTGGAAAGAAGTTATGTGGATAGCCTGTAATTCACTTGCATAATTTTCACGAAATTCTAAATACGACAATATGATATAAATGGTGAAGTTCTCCATTGTTATCTCCGTTTTTTCCCGTGCATCGAACCTAAATACACTTCGCATGTCCTGAGGTTTTGCGTCCGCTCTTTGCGTCGAGATTCTTTCGGCGAGTTATCATTATTATTATTATGAGTATAATTATAAATTCAGTCGTATAATATTGTTTTCTCATCTTCAGTAGTCTCAAAGAGGACCGAAGTGATTAACTTACAGGTGTTGGAGCAGCAAAGAGCACTTCAGCAACTTGTGGAAAAAGCCTTAGACCGTATCAACAAAGTTTCAAGCCATGTGGAAGAACAAAATTCAAGACAACAACAGCAGCAGCAGCAGCGGCAATATCAAGAAGCACCCTCAGCACAGCCATTAACGTATCTAATCTGATAAGATGTTGGCTTTATTTCCCCTTTCTTATTCGAACTGAATCCTTCGATTGCTGTGCAAACAATATAGGATGGAAGAGCTGGGTGGGGTTGAATCGCAAGTGGCAGCGTTGGAGATGAAGAAGAAGTTTGATGAGGATGAAAAGGAAACAGAGCCAGAGTCGCCCGTCCAGGTTTTGTGTATTCCTTGTAAATTTGCTCGAGAAGTAGGGAGTTCTTCGGACAGAATCATAAGTGTTGATAAAAAACGCCATTGAAGTCGAATGGCAAAACTCACACACCAGCGTTGTTAATATCAATATTTCACAAATTTGAATTGAATCATTATTTTGAATTTCTGAATTCTCTAGATGGTTCAGTCTCGAGCTCAACGGCAGTTGAAAGAACGCGTTGCCCTCATTACCAAGAAAGCTGATCATGCCGCTCAGGAGCTCGCCCAGCAGGTGTTGGCACATAGCTATTTCTTGAGTTATTGCGTAATGCTTAAAATAAATGGGGAAGGAAAGATAAAGAGTACTTAATTGATTGGTACATTTATACGAGACAAAGACAATGGCAAAAGAAGAAAACTATAAAGGAGAGGAGCGATTGAACAAATTAATGAAATAGCGTGATATTGATTCATAATCTTTTCCTCCAAGTATGTTGCCATACGTTGATATTATTATCATAACCAATTACTGCATTGCTCGACACAAATTCTTCACAGTTTCGATCAGCACGCGAGAAGGACCTAAAGGAGCTGAGGGAGTCCATCTCTGGCCGCTCTACTTCTCTGGCGAGGCAGATGGTTGAGATACGACGGACTGAGCCGAGAGACCTTAAAGCGCCTCTACAATCTGCAATAAGTAAATACTACTCTTCTCACGAGGAGAGTGGGGGATTAGAACGCTTAAATGAGCAGGGCGCTGTTTCAGTGGTAAAAACCATAAATATTGGTTTTTCTTTCTTCTTCTTCTTCTTTTCTTCTTCTAATAATTCCTCTCTTCTCTCTCTCTCTCTCTCTCTCTCTCTCTCTCTCTCCATCTCTACTTTATATATTCTAATAACCTATGGATGTTCACGTCTACATCCATTTATAACCCCCTCCTCCCTCAGTCACACGTGCTGGATTTGTGGCCACAGCTCCTATCGGTGTGCGAGCAGTTTGATCCTCTCTCTAGTTCTTCTGCCCCTTCTTCGGACGAAAAGGAGCCGTTACAGGCAATCGCTAAAGCGCTGCTGTCTAAACTGCACGCAAATGCAGAGCTCTCATATATTCGGAAAGCAGAGGAAAGCTTCTCAAGCTCATTGCTTCGTCTTTCCTCTCCCGACAACGAAAGCCCCAGGGCCTACTTCAACGCCTTATCTAAGAACCTGCTCGCAGCAGTGGGTAGGAGGAGTGGAGCTGATGATCCTGTCACTGTCGGTGATGTGGTAGAGTATCTCGGTAGTAAAGTCGCGGCGGAAAGCATCCCTGCGAACGCCTACGTTGAAGCCATGTGGGCAGAAAAGGTGGTAGTGCAAGAGCTCCAACAGCAGAGTAGCACATTCGGGGGGGATAGCAGCAACCGGAGTTTGCAAACTGATGCACTCGAGAAGATTCTGTCGAGTGCTGACGAGCGCATGATGAAAGTCGTTCATGGGATGCAGCAGCAAGAACGCTCGCAATTCCACGACGCTGTCGCGCAGCTGAACGCGCAGTTCAAAGGGAAGGTACAGGAGTCCGATCGAAGGATCGACGAGTGCCTCTCACAAATCTTCAATGCCGAGAGAGAAATGCGGCAAAGACAACTCACTTCACAGTTGGTTGAGAGGAAGGTCGGCCAAGGTATCGCCCAAAGGAATGAGCAGCTGAGCGAAATATCACGATTAGCGAAAGAAGCCAGAACTGTAGCCACGAGCAGCCCGCAATATTCTATCACCCTTGACGAAGATGGAGTTGTTGGAAATAGCGACAGTAGTATCACCAGTAATGCTATTCAGAGCCGTTTTCAGCTCGAAACAAAGAAGCTTCAGAAACGTCGGAAGGCGCTGGAGGTGGAGCTTCCTGGCATCACAGAGCGCGATATTGCCCCCTTAGAATCCCGCATCGCAAGTAACAAGTGGCAAGTGCATGAGAGAAGGGTAGAAGATCAGTTGCATCGGGCGACACGAGAGTACTACCAGCCAAGCAGTGATATCCAACTCTTGAAGACTGATACATCTCGTCAGATTGATCAGCTAGAAAGCAAGAGCAAGGAAGCTGCCGCAGCCTCTGCGCTTAATAAGGGAAGAAGAGGCACTCAGCCCAGAGGGAGCAACACGGGTATTGATACGGTTGGAATAGTTTCACCAGTAAGGCAGTTCTCATCCTCAGCCAGGCGCCATCGTAACCCGCTTCTGAGCGGTTCTTTCGCTTCAAGCAACGACTTGCGACGGAGCCCTCGGAATAAAGAGCAGAACCAGCAGCAGCAGCACCAGCCAAAACATCGACAAAAGTATGAGACAAACAATCTGCCTGAAAATCATGGGACGGTAACGGGGAAGAAGAAAGAGGATCACGTGCACAGCATTAGCAGCAAGAACATAGGCGACACTGTGGAGCCCTTCTCCCTCCACGATGACCATAACGCATTCTCTCCGTTGAATAACCAAAAAAATGAAAAAAACATTGATAGTGTAACGGCGCTCTCAAGGGACGAGTTGAAAAAAGACAACGATAATAACAAAGCCAATCCCAACAAAATGCAACAAGAGTTACAACCAAGGTTTCCTTCCACCCAAATATTTCTTCATTAGCTCTCTTAAGTTATTTGAACTTGAGGTGATTTTATTCTCGAATTTAACCTAGGAGTGGAAGGAAGAATCAGCAGATCCAAGGCGGCTGGACAAAATCAGCAAAGCTAACACCTAAAGGATCACAGAAGTAGTGAAAACAGTAGTAGCATTGATAGATAGCTGTTGTTTGAGTTGTTGTTGTTGTTATTGTTGTAGTGGTGATAAATACGTAGAGGATGTATCTTTTGATTTCTACATATTAGTTTGTTTCCGTAAACATTGAAGTATAACTTACTTCCTGCTTCTACTTTATTCAAATACTCAGGAACGTGGACATTTTGCCAGCTGTCAGCGAAGAGCCCCCTCCTCCCCTACAAGATGGGCCGGTAGAAATACTACAGAAATAGCTGTGGGGGGGTCGATGTTATTTTAGTGCCTGAAGCTGCTGTCGCAGCACAATATTAGTCGTAGTAGTATAAGTAGTAGTAGCAGCAGAAATTTGGAAAGTCGAGTTCTTGGTAAATCCTTAAAATTATAAACAAATGAATACATGCAAATACTAAAATATCTATCTCTTCCGTTCTTACCTACAGAGCACGAAACTGCCTGATGCCTCGCTTCATCAGAATACGAAAGAGCGAAACAAGGAAATATGGTAATACTAGTTGTAGCGGCAGTTGCAGCAGAAGTAAAATCACCACTACTACTGGTAGTAGTAGTAATAGTAGTAGTGAGAGGGTGATTAAAGAAGAAAAAGCAGGAAAATAAAACAAGAGTAGAATAATGGAGGACGTAGTTTTTGTGGATAGTGAGTCAATATGTACAAGTCTATTCTTTTCAAGTTACAAGAAAACAACTTTATCTCTCTCTGTGTAGATGTGAAGTTTCCTGCGCGGTAATTGTATTTTTTACTCCTGAATTGAATCGAACAAACAGGCGTTCTTGGGATGAGGAAAAACTTCGGAAAGAGAAACTCAGACAGGAAGAAGAAGCACGCACGGCGTCAGAAAAACGACAAAAAATTCGACAGAAGCTCATCGAAGCGTCAGGCCTTCCGGTTTGTCAATAGTACTTTCTAATTTTTTGCCCGCCTTTATTTCTCATATTGCTTTACATATGTATAACTCATAATTTTACCTTCTTATTCTTCCCCCCGATTCATTCCTTTTCATTGATTACCTCCTTGCACTCATATCTCTAATCCTCCTGCAATCTCTCCCCATCCCCGTATTGTTCGGGTGATGCTCCCTTATTTATCACATCATCAGGAGGACGGCAAGGACGATTCGGAAACTCCTGTATTTACCCCTCAGCCCACGCCTCCTTCCCGCGTACGAACCTAGAAACTCAGAAAGAGAGTAGGGAGGGGGGGGATGCAGAAATTTTATGTGACCAGACTGATCATTATCTGTATGCTTGCTGTCTTCCTCCCTTCCTACCCATCTACTCTCAGGTCAAAGGTGAGAACGGAAAGTTTGGCGGCTTGATCATATCTGGTTATACATTTTTTTTTGTAATTCATCTTCGATTTTTTCATTTTCTAAAATCTTTAAAAGTTATTATGCACAATATGAAATCTGAATTGTAAGTAATGAAGAGAGAGAGAGAGAGAGAGAGAGAGAGAGAGAGAGAGGAGGGGGGGGTAGACAGAGATACGGCTACTTTTATTGTGTTTAAAATTGTTGCTCTCTGCTACTATCGAATAATGGTATGTTCAGGCGGGAGTGAAGAAGAACTTGCACTTGAGGATTTCGAGACATCTCCGCTGAGGTCTGTATTTCCAACATCCATAACTACCACCCACCAACAAAAGCTACCTAAGATCATACCAAAATATGCCGAATATTATTAATATGAAAATTTATTACATATGTTGTGATGTCATTTGGCAGCGTTCCGAGTCATGAGGATAATAGAAGGTTAAGTACACAAGCATACTTATGATTGTGTCTATATTATACGAATTTTATATGTTGTGATAGAAATATTTCCATGAACATGATATATATATATATATATTTTTTATATTTATATATATATATATTTATATATATATATATGTGTGTGTGTGTGTGTGTGTGTGTGTGTGTGCGTACTATATATTTATTCGATTTGTGCTAACCCTTTCATAATATTTTTGCCCATAATTTTCCTCCTTCCTTGTTCTTCCACTTTATTATCACTTAGGGGACCAGTATCCTCACCACCGCTAACGCGGTTTCGTATGACTGGAGTCTTAAATAAACTTTACGAAACCGGCACCGCAAATAGAGATCATGATTCTACAGGATTACTGTAATAGAATTAGTTTGTTTTCTCACAGCAGTTTTACATGAACCATGCTAAATTATTATGTGGTTGATAACTTGTTGAGTTGAAATTTGTCTCTTATCATCGTTGTCGCTGGGGCTGTTGTCTCAGCAATGGAACTAGGCCATTCTCAAGAGAAGGCAAGGAAGACACCACCGCCGTAAATAAGAGCCGGTAGTTTATAAATCAAAATGCTTCTATGATGATGTGATGATATTGTAATTGTCTATCTTTTGGCTTCTCTATTGAGTAATGCCTTTCTTCGTGATAATCACTGTATTTCATAAACTTAGGGAATCACGTGCGAGTAAGAGAGCGTCTGCTTTCAGTGAAGCGAAATAGTTTCGGGGATAGCAAGTGGGGAAACCTCAGAATAGCATGTTGTTACTCCACGTGTAGCGTCAATGTTTTAGAAATCTAGTTCTCGCATTGTTCTACGATGCAGCTGCAATGATGCTCATCGTGCAAACTCAAAGTGAGGAATCAAAAATGAAATTATTTGTGTTGTGGCTGGGGCGAAATTATTGTGCACATTTGCCAAACAGATTTTATATTGGATGTCAATGCATGGTGGTTGCATTTGGCACCTGCTTCGATCACTGTTCCAGGTGCACACATGCACCTTGAGCGTGTGATCTAGCGATGCATGTCTAGATGTGTGCGCTTGCATGTCACATGAAAGTGTGTTTCGTGTGTGTTGGCCTCTGTGTGCAAAATCACGCTCCAGGCGCTGTCTAGCTATGCTAGCATAGCTGGCTAGCTGGCTACGCTAGTACGGCGTGTAAGCAGTGCTTGTGCAATTCAAAAATCATTGTATGCCACGACTATCACAATCTAAGCAATGTGCGAAAATGAAGAGTCATTTCGATGCACGATGATCCTCAAATTCTGAAATTGTTGAACAGTCGTCAGACACGTTCTAGCGTTCTAGCGTTGCTGAATCGAAAGAGGTGTCATGGCATGTCAAGCTAGCAAGTGGCATCAAGCAATTTCTTGCTGCAGCCAGATGCGAGATGATGCTTGCATGCTCACATGACGTTCATGACATGTGCATTCTGGCATCGCATTGCAAGTTTCATTTTGCGGTCATGCGCACCATTGTCACGTAAATATTTCGCATGTGTATATAATGTGTGCAAAATCTGCAAGCTGATTGACGGATGCACCTTCATTCAGTGTTGAGTAGAGCTGGAGTTGGAGCAAAACCAGAAGCGATTCGGAGAAATTGGAGCAACTCAGCCATTGATCCCTGTGGTATTAATCGAAAGCGATGCATTTTTTTAGATTAATGTCATAAAGAATTCGAATCAATGAACCTGTTGGACGGAAGACATCTGGTGAAACATTTTCTCAAATTCTTTGTTCACAATGTCCTCGAATTTCTCCATCAAATGTAGGCTCTCCTGATTTCGGTTCTCTTGCAGCTTGTTCAGCTTCTGAATGAGAGTCCAGGTTTCGTTGACTAGTGATACCAATTCGTTTCCATTTGAAAAGAGAAACTGGGTGTACTCAGTCGTTAGAGTGTTGACTTCGTTGATGTATTTTCTGTGAATATTTTCCTTAAAATTAGCAAGACTCATTTGTTTTTTCAGCCTTTCATCCTTTATCTCCTTTCTGCAAACATTCACTAGTTCAAATTGTGAAGGTGAGATGTTAATTAAAAGTAGCTTTGATTTAGAAACAATATAGTCAACCGTAGAGATTTTTCCTTCTTCTGTTCCTCCAAAATTATTTTACTGACTTGTGATACAGAATCATAGATTTTATCGAGGAATTTTTGCTTTTTCTTTTGTCTTTTCTTTGCTTTAGCTTGCTGTAGTTTAAGGAACATGCTCTTCAGTTCCTTCTCTTCACTAAGACAAACGAAACCAAATCAACAAAAAGTTTGGACAAATTTAATAATCCATCATTGGCTTAGGTATGCATATTGATGGTGACTCGCTGGAATCGTCATCGCTTTCGTATTGAGATGTCGGAGCTATTTTGCGTCTGCGAGACATTAGACTTTTCAACTGTTGATTGGTTTGCACAAGGATATGTAAAATAACTTTCATGTTGGCATGAACTAATTTCGAAACAGGATTACTTTGACACGTCGCGGGGCTGGTGATTAACACAAATGCAGTTGTTGGGGGGCTTGTAATTTGAAAGATTTGAGCGCGAATGTTGTTACAAAATTTCATTTCAATGAATCTAGTGAATGATCATAGGTGTTTCAGTAGCGAATTGCTGATAATTTGGATATGCGACATATACTAATGTGGCGTCTTAGGAAATAATCATCGGCGATTTTATTGGTTAACATCCAAACGCGAGCTGATTGGTCGACAGCTAAACGTGTCATGACTTCCAAACGCGACAAATAATTGTAGCAACGGAAAGTGAAACGGAACATTCACCTTTGCAAATTCTGCAAAATCCTCAGACGCTTGAATAAAAAGGCAAACATTCTGGGTTGAACTAAAAATTCTCCGGATTTTACACGGAGCACAATCAAAATTAGACAACCACAAAAATCATTTCACCAGATCAAAATGTCCATTCTAGACTCTTTCATGATAGAGAGGTACGGAATGGAAGATAGTCAAAAGGAACAAGCAATTCGTGACCAAACGAACCCAAGATTTGGGCATGAGGTTGAGAGATGCACGAGCCAGTCCTTTTGGAATGCATCTCGGAAGAATTTTACTCACGAAACTTTTCAAGAGAAAGGAAAGACTGATTCATGTAACAGCATGTCCGTCTCTGACGATGACATAATGGATGGTCAAGTTAAAATTAACGAATCCATATCTCCCAGTTTCCGATCGTTATTTCCATTCAAGTTCTTCAACAAAATGCAATCGCTTTGTTTCGAATCAACTTACAAGGAAAATACAAATCTGGTTATTAGTGCACCAACAGGATCAGGTATAGGGCAAAAAAGGCTTCAAATAATAATTTTAGATCTGAGTATTCTTGAAGTGACAAATTCGAATAATCATTTGCTGTGATTACAGGGAAAACCGTAATATTTGAAATCGCGATGGCAAAAATGTTTGAGATAAACAATGATAAGATCCCATGCAAAGCTGTTTATATTGCTCCTCTAAAAAGTCTTGTAAATGAAAAGTATCGTGATTGGCAAATGAAATTCTCAAAAATAGGAAAAAGGGTTTCTCATATTTTTCTCTATTTGCAATGGATCAAACTTCATTGGTGTGCCATAACGTTGACAAAATGATTTTGATTAGGTTACCGAACTTACCGGGGACACAGTGCTAAACACTGCAGAGTTGACAGGCGCGGACATAATTGTGGCAACACCAGAAAAAATTGATTCTATGACCCGAAGATGGAAAAGCAATAAGTAGCATCCGCATGATCAATTTTTGTCAAAATTTGTAACTCAATTTGGTGCCTTGTTAGAGTGTTCATGGATAGTATAGGTCTTCTAATGATAGATGAAGTACATATCATTGGTGAAAATCGAGGAGCTTGTCTAGGTAGATTTAATTTAGTGGTTATGATGGTAGTGAAAAACGGATAATCATCTTCCAGAAGGCCTCGTTACTCGATGTAAGATGAGGAAGAAGTTCAAGTTTGATAATTCAGACTCCTGTGCGGCTAGAAACATGAGATTTATTGCAGGTACACTAGTAAAATCAATCTTCAAAATTTCCTTTTGATCAATTTTCTTTATAGTCAGTGCTACTGTCCCAAATATTGAAGATATTGCTACTTGGCTCGACGCGAAGATGTTGACTTTTATGATTTTTTATCATGGCACGAAAGAAACTTTGACGTTGATTGATTTCGGTATTAGGCTTGTGTTCGGAAATGAGTTTCGTCCTGTTCCATTAGGTATAAGAATGTCACAAGTATGTTTAATCGGGTTTAATTGCACTGAGATTTTGTACTTGTAGAACACATCGTCATTGGGAGAAAACCTAATAGAAAGGGAAATCAATTTCTTTTTGACAAGAACCTCAATTATATCCTTTTTGATACCATCAAAAAGTACTCTGCTGGGCTGCCAACTTTAGGTAACTTAATTAAGTGGTAACATATCCAAAATTTGACGCATGTGAATGCATTCGCTAGTATTTTGTAGCACCAGAAAGGGTTGTGAGGACGCTGCAAACTCAATTTTATCCCAAATGCAAAGTGAGGGATATGATCGAGGATTCGTAGATTCAGCCGAAGAAAGAATCCTACTTCGAAGATTGTGCAAAAATGTCAAAGCGAAAACACTCAGAGAACTTATCCCATATGGAATTGCAGTCCATACAGCTGGTATAGAGGTCTCTGATCGAAGGCTTGCGGAAGAATTATTTTCGAAAGGAAGAATACAGGTTATGTGCGCAACGACAACTTTAGCACAAGGAGTTAATCTTCCAGCTCATTTAGTCGTTGTGAAGTCTACAAAGAGATACATCCGCAGTGAAGGGTGGATCGAATATAGCAAACAAGACATCCTTCAGATGATTGGAAGAGCAGGCAGGCCTCAATTTGATAATACGGGTGTAGCTGTGATCATGACGGAGGACAAAAATGTTCAGTGCTATGAAAATCTATTAAACGGACACATTCCCCTAGAAAGTAATCTTCGCCATAACATCATAGATCATCTGAATGCAGAAATTGTTACTGGGACTGTTGAGAATGTTAAAGATGCAACAATCTGGATCAAATCAACATTTCTAGCGGAACGAATTACTCGAAACCCAAAACATTATGGGATGAACACAAAGAAAGTTAAGGATATTCTTGAAAACATTGTTCGAAAGGACTTACAAAGACTCATAAAAACTGAGCTAGCTACAACGAAAAAATCTGGGAGTATCCGAAGTACTCAGCTCGGACGACTCATGTCAAAATTCTATCTGCGATATGAGACAGTAGAGTCTATTTCAAGCATAGGTTCAAGGATAGAAGTACCGACTTTGCTTCGATTAGTTGCACAAGCTGAAGAATATAAACAAAACCTTCGAATTCGTATGGGAGAGAAGGGCTGGCTTAACGGTTGCAATAAAGGTTCCAAAAAGAAATCAACATCGGAACGCTATAAGCGAATAAGATATCCAATGAAGGGAAAGGTTAAAGCTATCGAGGACAAAATATACATTCTTACTCAAATCGCGCTAAGTGGAGAAAAAATTGAAAATTGGGACTTAAAAATGGATGTTGAATCTATATTTAAGGTAGGATCACGAATATTAAATTGCGTATCTGAATTCCTGCTATCAAAGTCAAAGTCTTTTGAATCAGCTAAAAGTTCTCTTTTACTGCGTAAGAGCTTTAGGATGAAAATGTGGTTTGATGAGAAACGCAGACAGCTGCAACAGCTAACCAATATTGGCCCAAAGCTGTGCACACTACTGGCAGATTCAAATATATCAACTCTTCGAGATTTAGAGAGTGCTGGCGTACTTCGAATCGAAGATGCTGTCAACAGGAAACCTCCTTTTGGTACCCAACTGAAAGCCAAATTGAAGTACCTTCCACTCTTTGGAGTAAAAAGCTATCTTCTCCCAACAAATAATTCTATTGAGTGGAATCTGCACATTGAAGTACTTCAGGAACGTCCAAACCTACAAAGTAATATACATTACGTTCACCTTCTCGTTGGAAATCAAAATAATATCATCCTTTTGCATCGAAGATTTAAGTCCAGTAGTACAGGCTGCACATTTAGAAAAACAGTGAATAGAAATGAAAGCGTATCGGAAGCCTTTGAAATCAATATCATCTATGAAGACATAGTTGGATACGATATATTAGAATCTTTCGTCCATTTTCCAGAATCAAAGATCCTCAGCCAGGAATCAGATTCCACTAGACACTCTAGTAGTAAACATAAAAAGACACTGATCCAATCGAGATTAGATATACCCGCAATTCCAATGTCAAATTCTATACTACGAACAGATGACTTTGCAGATCCGGAATTATCTAGTTGGTCAGACGATAGTGTTTTGCCAAATTTTATGTTAGACAAGCGTGGGAGTAGTCAACTATATTCAAACACGGTCAGATACGATCAAAAGATACATCATCTAAATAATTTAGAACATGAGAGAGCTAACTATTATCAGAATGAATCTGCTTCAGTGAACGAAAGAGATTCTCTGGAAAAACTGGAAAGCCTAGATGGATATATTTTTAAAACGAACAAGCAGCAAAGTAATACACTAACACTATAATCACCTCCGCTATAAATAATCTTCTTATCTGCCAGCAAATGTTAACGACAAGCATAACAAAGCTGGTATGCTTGCACTCAAGGTATATTTCACAATCTATGTTGTTGCAAGCAAAATGTCGTATTATCATTTTGAGTTTGAAGATGTCATTTTCAGAATCTCGAAGGAAATCTATCAAAGATAGAGAACGTGACAAAGACGCCACTAAAATTACCGAGGTACAAAATCATTCTTCCACATCTCTGCCATGAACTCTGATTATTAATTTATTAATTTAGAGGCAAACGAAAAGGACGGAAGATTAAACGAAATATGGATTACTATCCTCTTACGCACAAAAGATCGAAAACGAAATCTTCTAATGATGAGATAAAGTAGCATTTGTTCATTCTTTGATATTGATTGACTCATTTTTAAAATGATGTGCACAAATATTGTGAATTGCATTTAATAGAAATGAGAACTGGTATCATGTTCCGCAAAAGGAATCGAATTCGCGTAATTCCAGTAACAGCAAAATCTTCAAGCATAGTGAAATTGGGAGCCAAAAAGAAGAGAGTAAACTAGCTGAAAATTTGAAGCCCTCTGGATTAGCTTCATCTTACACGAGCTTGTTCACAGACCTTTTCTGATTTCGAGCCCATAATCATACTGTCAACACGGAACAGATTACAGTGCATACATTTGAATCTAGATCAGAGCATTTGTGAATTTTGAACTTTTGATTCGCTGGCTAGCTGATATTCATAGCTTTGAGATTCTGGTACATGAGTGCAGTTGTCATGTGCCCTGCAACTACAGCATTGTGTTTGTACGTTTATTCGCAATATGGCTAGAGCATAGCGACTGTGAAGTTCGAATCACATATTGTTCTTCGTGCACACATTTGATCTAGGCAATGCACACTGGACTTGTGTTCAGTTAGTGATCCCATGCACGTGCAGTTGTTAGCCGCCATTGGACCCTATGCATTTGCACATCGATTTATGACTCACAACCACCGATGAGACTTATTTTAGCTGCCACACACGTGAGTGTACGCGAAACAAACATGCGTGAGCTACATTTGATGTAAGCGTGACAACACACATTGGAGAAAGAGCAGCAAAGCGGTGTATTGATGTACAGAAGTGAGAACCGCTAGGTAGCTAGGTACTCATCTATTTCATATCTTAGGCAACATTCATTACAACGTGCTAGCCTGGTAATAATATGTACCTCAAGATATAACTCTCATAACTCTCACAATTTCAGCAGAGAAATACGCTGACACTTGGATACATATATGCAGATAATATGAATATTGTTTTTTGAACTTCAAACCGATTACTGGTTCAATTTCACAATATTTTTTTCCGGTCCAAAAGGAAACTTTGTAATATTCTCTGCCCCATCCTTCTTGACTACTAAAATGTCATGCTCACGATAACCCCCTGCAGCAGGATGGCCGATAGGAAGTGTCACCATTGGTTCCATAGAAACTACCATATTTTCTGCGAGTATCGTATCAATATCTTCACGTAGCTCGAGACCTGCTTCTCGACCGTAGTAGTGACAGAGTGTGCCGAAGGAATGTCCATACCCAAAGGTCCTATACTCCAGCAAACCGTGTTTCAGAAAGACCTGGAAACCATTACCGCTCATGTATGATACTGTTGTCATTCTCTCTAAGTAGTGATGCACAGAACTGTGTGTTTTTGCAAGCCAAAATCAGAATTGTGAATAGCTAAACTATACCTCATTTAGCTCCTTCGCGATATCACTACACTTTGCGCCAGGCTGAATTAGCTCGAGTCCACGCTCATGAACCTCCACATTTGCGTTCCAGACCCGTAAATGCTCATCGCTTGCATGTCCCATGAACAGAGTTCTCTCTAGTGCCGTGTAGTATCCGGAAATCATAGGAAAACAGTTTAGGCTAAGGATGTCTCCGTCCTGTACGGCCCTAGAGGTCACCGGATTGTGAGCTCCATCAGTGTTTTCAGGGCCACTTTGGAACCAAGTCCTAAGACAATATGAACAAGAGAGTTAAAATTAAAAAAAAATCTGAAAGAAATGGACAAGGGAGAGCGAGAGAGCGAGAGAAAGAGAGAGAGACTCATAGATAATAGAATACAGCAATACAGCCTATTTTATTGTCACTTTGACACATCTTATCATAAGTGATCTTAACCAGGTATCCATGAGCTCGGACTCAGGATAGGTTCGTGCAATCTCACGAATCATTGCCTGGGTCGCGTGCATAGCGACCTCATGTTCAGGAATGCCGGCTTCTGTGCGTTGAAAAAAGTGCAGTCAGAATCTTATTCTTCAAGAAAAAGATAGAGGTCACTACCACTTTGCAGTGCTTCCACCACAGCTGCACCTCCTATGTCAGCAATACGTGCACCATTTTTTATGAGTTCGATCTCCTCGTCAGATTTTGTCATTCGCATCTTCATGGTTGCTGCCCCAACCTCGCAGAGATTTCCTTCCGCCTCAGGGATGAAATCCAGTAGAGTGTTAAGTCGCTCGATGCTTAGATGGTCCTCCTCAAAGCCAAGCCTAACCTTCTTTCCATCACAAACCCCCACAAGTTCTCGCACACCCCGGAAGAAGTTGTTTCTTCGCCAGTCTGTGTATACGAGATTGTCGCTCATCCCGCGTCGGTAAGGCTGACCAAAATCAATATTTGCCGAGAGTGTGGTAACATTATCTGGGGTGACTACTGCTGCATACGGCCTGCCGAAGGCACAGTACAAAAACCCAGTATAATAGTTCACATTGTGGTACGAGGTCAGCACACACGCGTCAATCTGATTTTGCTGCATGTACTCTCGGAGTTTTCCGACCCGAGTCTGGATTTCTGCCTCGGAGAATATACCTCCTGCACGCTGTGCTCGGACTCCATTCGGAATTCGCTTCAGTGCAGTCTCAGCGAACGCTTTAAGGTTGCTCATGCAAGTCGACGGGGAGGTTCTTGTGTGCGTGAACGGTCCGAAACATGATCGGCACGGAGAAAGAGAAGGGTGCCCCTCAAAAATTCACCATCATCGTTTTTGAAAAAATGGCCTAAGTTTTCCCTTAAGCGTCTTCACATACGTAGACTTTATTCTAGAAACATGTTTCTACGAGTACGTTCCGAAAAGTTCTTAAGGGAAAATTCTTGTCCCAGCGGGTAGCTTCATCATTTCAGACTTTCAAATGCAAGAGTTAGGTCGATTAGCCGAACCATCTCTCCGTCGCTCTGAAGGGCGCGACAAGAATGTACGACCGAAAACAACATCGGAACCCCAGCGATGGGGCTGAAATGAATGATGCGGTAACCCTTCTGCCCTTCTCGGACCCGCCCGCGCCGAGTACATGTTGTTCTGCAAGTGGGAGATGTTTCCCTGCCAAAAGACAAAACCCCCAACCAATGTAGGAGGAGAAACACGTCATGAAAATGACGATCGATTTTTTTTAATGTCGCGTGAGAATGTATTCTGAGTGTTTAGCTCATTTCGTGTTGATTTCTGCATCAGAACGAACGGACTACCGCATCACTAGCATCAAGATACATCCCGCATCAGCCCTTTCTCAATAACAATTGGCCCGATGGACAGCGAGTCCACGAAAGAAGAGCTAGCATCCGTTGGCGAGAACCAGAAAGAACAGAAAGCTCGTACTTCCGAACCTTCTCTCAAGGCTCGTTTCGGAAGTTTCAGCAAAGACGGTGCTCCTTGCGTCAAATTCGTTTTGGAGTTGGTGTCGGAATGCCGAGATGGTGAGGGTCCGAGCGCCACATTCAAACACGAAGGGCGAATCCAGAAAGTGAGGAGTCTTTCGAAGGATTGCAGCTCATTCGAGGTCGACTGGTACGACCACGCTGTGCAGTTAATATGGAAAGAGACACACTGGGCTGAGACGACTCCAGAAGGTTGTGAGTTTCCTTTCAGCAGAACATTGTCCAGGAGTGAGGAGCTGCTAAGGTCCGAACAGCTTAAGTCAGCCGGTTTACTTGCTGCAGCGGGGGGCGACTGGGAAGCTGCAACAAAGGCATACCGCAAGCTGGCTGAGAATCCTGGCAAGGATGGAAAGAAATTACGCGAGCTGTACTTTGGGATTCGCCAAAAAGCGGTGCAGTCGCTGGGCATCACAAGCAAAAGCTCACGCGTGGTTCCTACTCGAGCTGCGCTCCGCGAGCGGCTGTTCGTACCGTGCGATAAAAAATCCGAAAGCTTAAACCAGAGGGCTTCGACTCTGCGCATCGCAAACATACTTAGCCAGGAGTGGTGTGCTGAGTCCGGTCTGCGACATGCTGGAGCACCCACCCCCAAACATTTGGAATTGACAGGCACTACTCAGCTGGGCGGACATGATTTTCTTGGGTGGCCCTATCGGTGGAATCTGATAACAGCCGAGTTGGATCGTTGTGGAGCAGACATTTTGGTGCTCCAAGAGGTGTCTAAAAACCACTATGCCGCCGTGGAAAAAGCGTTGCAACAACGGGGATACAAATCGTGGCGATTTCTTCGATATTTACATAGAAAGACAAAAGGCGACAGTGAGGAGCTCGAAGGAAAAATCCGCTTTCAACACGACTCAGTCTACATCGCCTGGAAAAAGAAGCGTTTCAGGTGCGTGCAGTGCGCGGCTCTGGAGCACTGCAACCTCAAGGACAACTGGAGTCACAACGGAGTAACGGGCGTCGTAGCCCTGCAGCCCTGTAACCCAAAGAAGGACGTCGGGGTCATATTTGCTGGGGGGCACATGTATTGGGAGAAGAATGCTGAGACGCTACAGCTGCTCGAGCGAGAGCTCAAGCGATGGTGCTTAAAATATGAACGCTTTGCTCCAGTGATTGCGATGGACTTTAACTCTATGGCATCCAGCATCCTTCCAAGTCCACATTGGACCTCAGCGTGCAAAGTAACCGACGAGCCTGGCGATGCACAAGAAGCATCAGCCTACATCAAGGCAAACGTGATTCAGCGAAAACCCATAAAGGACTACTGGGACGGGAAGAGTATGTCGCCGTGCCTCAAAACAGTAGGAATGCAAGGCAGTGTAGTTGATCTCGAGACCGCGGTAGCGACTCAAGGTAGCACTGGGAAGCAGGTAGACGACATTTTGTTCTTGGGAGACACAGCTCTCCAGCCTAGACGGTTTCTGCAATTCACGGGGCGAGCATCGGCAGGCCAACCTGGGCCTGACTACCCCAGCGATCACCAGGCAGTGTGTCTGGAATTTTCCATTGATCTGGCCAAACCTTCTGTGCCAGCAGACTTCAAGCCCGGCGATCAACGACAGGCTGACGGCGACACTTTGCCAGTGAAGTGTTTTTTCGAGTTCAACGAGAACAGGCAAGAGCGAGCTCAGTCCAAGCATGGACGAGGACGCTCTGGTCGGGGGAGTGGACATGCCAACGGAAGCAGGCGGGGACGAGCCAGACGCAGGTGGGGACGCTCTGGTTGTGCCAATGGGCATGCCACACAAAGCAGGAGAGGACGAGCTCGTCAACCTGAGCGGGGCAGTGGGCATGACCTCGCTGCATCGTTCAATGTGATCTGAATGCAAAAAATCACTCTTTCATGCACTTCAAAACGCGCTGCATTTTGTGACTTGTTGACTTGCTTCTGTTTGCTTCCGCACCTGCAGCCTGACTTGCAAGTGTTTGCTCCGCGCTGGCGCGGGTGACCCCATCCGCTCTGAGCTGCCTGGCTGTCAAGCTGTGTGCTTTTCAACATTGCTGACGATTTCCAAGCAAAAAGGCTTCTTTCCCGAGCTCGGAAGTTTGCAATCTCTTCACAGCCCAGAAACACGTTTCTGGTGTTGCAGGACAAAAAAGAATCCGAACGACTGCCTGGGCACCGGAATCGTTCGGATTCTTTTTGTTGTCTGAAACACGTTGTTCAGCTCAATGACCGTGCCAGCGTGGTGATGTCCACGGTGTGGGTCCTCTTCTGTCACCTGGCCGTGCACAAACACCTCTTTCTTTCCTGCACATCAGTGCACGCGTCCACCAGTCTGGAGCACCAACCTGGGCGTGCGACCTGTCCAATCGTGCGATCTTCGCATCTTCCATCGCCAAATCGCACACGCTGGCACGCAATGTGTCACAAGTGTGCAAGCTGGCAAGACAGGCATTTTCGTGTTGCGCACGCATCCGAACATCGCACCAGCGCGTTGCACAAAGCACAAAAATGGACAGTTGAACCAAGTTTGGTCTTGTCACGATGGTTCACCAAGTGTGACCAGCATCGCCAGATCGCTCCAGATCTTGCAAGGCGCAAGCATGTTCGGGTCTGTTCTCATTGTGCATGCAGACGTGTGCACGTCATGTTTCGGGCACATCTGGACATGCAATGCAACACCTGCATTGTTGTTCCGATTGTTGGCACACGCTGACGCCATGACGCTACACCTGGATGACGTGATCTGCATGCTGGCATGCTGCGTTGCACCATGGTGACATCAGAATGTGCTTTGTTGTTTCCTTTCTCAACATTTACACCCGAAACCATGGTAAGTTAACAATCTGCAGTGTGCAATGTAGCTAAATAAAGTGAGGAGATCAGCGACAAATGCAGATCTTGCATGTAGCGTGGCTATGCAACATTTTACATGTGTTTTCATCATTGTAAGTTACATGTGTTCCATAGTTTCTTCGTGCTGATCCTCCATCAATTCTGGTATCAGTAGCCACTATGGTGTAGAAGTTCTTCAACCCGAGTTTCCTATAAATCAAGGTTTTAGGAGCTTTCTATTGCCTTGGATATGAAAGTGATTATTTTACAAAAATACCAGAGCTTTCCTTGAACATATCTCAGTTTTCAGCCTGTCGATGCACGAAGTGAGCTTCTTGTTCAATCGACGGATTTCATCCACATGATCCTTACACTAAAAAATATACTTTTGAATAAGAATTGTATTATGATCTGCAAATTCGAGCTATACATCTTTTTCCTTTGAATTCAGCAGTGCTTCCGTTTCCTTCATTTTACTCTTCCACGTGCAAACCTAGAGAAATCACTCGTCGTCTAGTGAAATTGAAAGTGATTGAAAGTACTGGACATAACCTCTTTTCGGCTTAGGTCCAATTTTACATGCAGCTGCGAATTGTTACGCTCCGTTTCCACTAGTCGACCCTGAATATTTTCATTGTCCTCCACCAGTTTGGCTACAACCTGATAGAATATTTGCAACGAGTATATTTGAGATCATAAGCATTCCACTCCGACGTTTAATACGAAGCTCAACAATTACCATGGCATGGGACTTGATTTCAGATTGCAACTTTTGCACTTTACTGGCCTCCTTTCTCGTAGTCTGCGTGTTCAGACACATATACATATACAAATTGTGTAATATAGACTTTAATGTAAGAACTAATTGCAGGACCTGCAATCGCTTCTCGAGATTTTGATTCGATGCCACCAATACTTTCATATCTTGTTTCATATTCGTCAGAATATCAAGCATGCCTTCATCACTTTGATAAATCCTCTCCTTCTCTATCATAGCGCGAACACCTGAAATGGCATGGGAATTCATCATCTAAAGGACGATAATCAGACCATTCTAGAGGGGGGGAAAGATGCAATGAGCATCTTAAAAGTAAAGTGTCAGAGCACTGTCTTCCGTCTTGTCCAGCAATTGTTTACGCATATGCTCCATATATAGAGTGAGGAGCCTTGAGTAGGGCAGTTGTGGTTGTAGAGATCCCGTCGAATGTGTATATTCTGGGAGTATGTACCTGTTTCAATCATCTTGAAGCATTTCTGGTGGTTTCCGTAGGAATGTGGATCTGCTAAAGCCCGATTATGGCCTGCAGATTCACCTAAATAGTCTAGAAGAAGACGCGTCTTTTTCAAGATATCCCTTCGATCACGATGCTCCTCGCGGAAGTCTATCAAGTCTGCCACTTCAAAAAAGACAATGAGGTCAGCTTTGCCAACTTGCTCCATAGAATATTTCTTGGCCCGATGATTTTGAAGGGCAATTCCCTTCTCCTGAGCAAGCCGCTCCATCTCTGTCGATGGACGTGCACCCGAAAAATGCGGCGAGAGCGCTGCTGCTTCAGTCACAGTCACGGGCGACAGCTTACGTAGCCAACCCATCGCAGCTGCCGATCGATCCGTACCAGCAAGACAAAGAAAAAGGACACTGTTCACTCGCTGTATCTCTGTGGATCTCAATGCTGAATTGAAAAGAGTAGACGACGATTAGAATTCATCGAACATTTTTGATTAATCTCATAATGTAGCAAGCTACACGAAATCTGTCTATTCCAACATGTACAAATTCGCATCTACATTTAGAAAGACGTGTGGACGTGGGTACATCTTGGTCTATAACACCGATTATTTTTTCATACAATAACTCGTGTAAGAGCGATGGGAAAGTGGATTCCACATCGCTTTGCCATTATTCTGGATGTGTCAATCCTCACCCACGTCATTCCCAAATTCTTGATTCTTCTCAATCGATGCTTTGTGAGCATCGACAAACAGCGTAAGGGTCACGAATCCACTGGATGAACCTTGGATCATTTGCACTGCCAGAAAAAAATTCTTAACTAAACGATTGAATTGGAACCGGCGAAAATTTTTCAAACTGGTTCACTCTCATATGTGCTGCTATCTTTAGAAACCACTATAAATTATTACCTGTACGGTCAAACCGTCTCTATCGCTACGTGCAAGCAGACATAATTCCGCAGGACGGGAGCACTCCTACGAGTATTCGTCGGCTGAGACAGGTTGCCTGTTTGCTTGATGAGCGAAATGCTAGTGCAAAGCAATGGATTTTATACAAGCGACATGAATGAGACGAAGTTGTTGATAAATTACATGTTATTTTCTTGAAATCCTCACCAAAAATATCGAACGTCAGGCTTGCAAAGCTAAGAAAGTGAAAAAAATAATCTCGTTCAAAAATCCCACTGGATGCCAGCGCTTAATTGTCTCTCTTTACACATCCTAGATATGTCGCATACAAAATACTACCTCAATTTGGGTACATCCCGCTTTTTGGAGGATTTTGATCTCAAAGACTTGGGGCTCAGAATAGCAGTTGTCTTCGTTGGCAGCAATGTTGGAAGGATGCTTAGAGATTTAGGTTGTACGATTTCTATTTTTGATGTCGTAGAAAGATATTCCCTTTCCTTTTCAGCCTCTTCGTCTGCATCGCAACATTGAAAAGCGGCGAATCATCCATCTAAATCTTTCCTTCGCCTTTCCCCCCCCGGTCGGCCAAGTTTCGAGGGAGAAACTAGGGCAAATATAGGGAAATAGGGACAAAAAGCATCATTCTGGATGCCATCTCGGGTGGCGGACTATTTCGTCGTATGCGGATTGGATCCGGACCAAGATCTTCCCGGTAGCCACAAAATTTCGGTGTGATGAGAGACATTCGGTGCACTCTAAATGAGACGTGGGGAACTATTTCCCGTTCTCGATTGTAGGGATTTTCCTAGGGTTGTAACAAAATAACAGCATCCAAGACTCAAAACTTCCTCACCGATTCGGTGGCCCTCATTTTTTCCTCATACCTCAGATCCTGAGACATGGGAGAGTGGGATTTCAAATGTGAAACTGAAGTCAGCTGTGCTAGATAAAGTTCCAGCTGGGGATCACAAGGATGCGGAGTTTCCCCAAAATCTTGACATGGTTCATATTTTCTTACCGTAGATTTGTGGTATCTCTCGTAATACATGATTCTACCCTTAGTTTTGCTTTAATAACGGGCTGCGCGTGGAAACAACCCCACCAGAACAAAAACTTGTCAAGTTTTCCTTTGTGCTAACAGAAGGTTGATATATATGTTGTATCAAGATATAATTTTGTTAAGCCCATTTAACGGCGTCGTCTTATAAGAATCACCATTTAATATGGTAGTGAGTGGGACTCAACTTTTCTGCACTTGCTTGACATTCTACGAGCATCAAAGGATATCGAAAGATGGGAAACAAGAAGGTTATGTTGCAGCATAAATTGAGAGAATTTGATTTGTAGAAAACGAAAACGAGTCAAATTACCCCCAAAGCTTTCCTCTAATATATCGACCTCACTTTAGGTAATGCAGTTTGGGTGCCCAAATGCATCTGTTTGGTCTCGCACTGGCCCTTCTTCCAGCAGTTTAGTGTTTTTATGGAGGTATTACTCTTTTTTTCTTGAGAGATACCAATGCCAACCAGCTCACTTCCTTAATGTATCAGCATATCTACAACGTGTTCAAGAATTCCAGTAAAACAAATGGTTCTTTCTTGCCCCTCGAGCGCCTTCTCGCAAACTTCATGTTCGAAACTCCTTTCCCACCACGTGGAAGGATAAATGTTAAAGTAAATCTCATGGAGGAGGGCACAGGAACGAAGATGAAAGAAGTGAGCTTCAAGCGGCCCGCACCCAACAAGCTACCTTTGCGCGATTTCTCCCTCATCCATCTTTTTCGTCTTTTATCGGTGGAGAACATCGTCCTCGTTTTTTCTTGCATATTAAATGAACGTCGGGTTCTATTCGTATCAAATCGCGTGGAAGACCTGTGTATAGCTGCTGAGACCTTTAAAAGTCTGCTTTTCCCGATGATCTGGAGGCACATCTATGTCCCAGTCGTGCCGGAGCCTCTCCTAGAGAGAGTATGTGCCCCATTTCCCTACATCATGGGGGTCACAGAGCAGGCCATGCCAGACCAGAAACTTCTTGACGGTGATTGTTCCCTCCTTATGATCTATTTGGTTTCTACCTCTCCTCCTCCACCTCGTTTTGACTAATTGGTGATATCTTTTATGTTGAAACGAACTTTTTGACTAATTATTATTCTGAACTGAACAAAAAGGCGTGATCCAAGTCGAGCTTCACCAGAATAAAGTCTTGCAGTATGAGGGAGGAGATGAAATTAATTCACTCACCGACAAGCTCCAGGCACGGCTGATGAAAGGCCTCAAGAAGGTGGTCAGCGACACGAGCGAGCCGCTGGGCCCCGGTGCGATTGATGAGAAAACCTTCCGCGAGCGTTATGAGAGCGATGTGGAGCAAACCTTCCTACGATTCTTCGTGAAGCTCTTCAGATCTTACAAGAAGTACGTTGAGGCTCCTTCAGAAGAAGTCGTAGAGAAGTTCAAGAAGGAGGAGTTCCTCGCAGAACACCCTGACAAGTGCGACTGGCTGCGGGAGGTCATGGAAACACAGATGTTCCAATGCTTTGTGGACGAGCGGTACGAGTATTCCAACAAGACAGATAACTTAGAGGTCCTCTTTTTCGACGAGTGGATCGATAAGCACGACGGCAAGCAATCGCCGTTTTTATCCGACACCTCTCAAGACCATAGGCCTGACAGCATTGAAGTGTCGATGGTACCAACATCAACCGGCTTGGAGCCCAACAAGCGCTACAAATACCTCACCTTCCCCAGCTTAGACCCCAACCTTATGCTTCCGGTACGGAAACCGAAAAGACTTGTTACTGAGGCGGAGGAGACACGGGATAATGCTGACCGGCGTATCGACATGTCAAGGATGGCGATGAAATTCTTCAAGGAGAAACGACTCTACTCCCAGCATTTCCATTCGCTTTCCCTCCACTCGCGTAAGCAGAACATCTACTTCAACTCCCTTGTTCAGTATTTCAAGGACGCCCAGGCCCACGAAGAAAAGTTTGCTAAGGCTCAATTGACTCTGTACAAGAGCACGCTCGGATCGTTCAAGTCGTACGCGACCTCAACATCTATCGATGATGTGTGGGCGGCGCTCAAGAGCCACATTCGGACTGTGGCCGAGCGAGAAATCGCAGGAGTTCGCACCGTAGGGAATCAGTGTTGCCAAGACCTCTACACAACTGCATATCAGATGGAGAATTCCATAGACTTGCTTCTTAGCGAGGCAGAGCGACTCGAGAAAAAGACGGGGCGAGGCAAGAATCGCTTGGAAAGTGCGAAAGCCCTCGCACATCAGACGAAAGGGGCCTTCAAGAAGCTGAGGAAAAATCTCATCACTCAGAATGATGGTTCTCCGTTGCTGACGCAAAACCAGATCGCTCGTGTAGTAGCGGCTCAGTGTGCTATGGATGACGCGTCCTTAGGTAAGCTCGAAGCAGCCACTGACTTCCGCACGGTCCTTGCCGCCTACGAGAGCAGAATGCCCAAGATTGTCAAGACAATCCGCCACAACAACATTAAGCGTATCGACCAGTTCAAGAAGTCCATGACTGAATACCTCAAGGTCAAGCGCAAATCCCTGGAGGGCGCTCTTGAGACCCTGACTAAGATGGAGCAAAAGGTGGCGGCCATCGACACGAAAGCGGATATGCAGATCTTCACCCAAGGAACAAGCGACTTCTGGCACGGCGCGGGGGGGGACACCACCACCGCAGCTGCAACTATTGGTGGAGGTCCCACTGAAGGGAACATGGGCGATGTAGATACGAAGTCTCCGTCGATATCATCGGGATCCACACCGTTGCCAGCTTCGCTACGCGTATCAGACCAAGGGATTTCAAGGACTGAGCATAAGAATAATATAAACTCAGTTAGCGGAGGAGGAGGAGGAGGACAACACATGGATCTGATGTCCCCGCCCGAGCACATGGTATATGACGATTCTTCTGCTGCAGAGGAACCACCCCCTCCAATCTCATTATCCCCCTTGCCGTCAGAAGATCATGACGCTCCTCCGCCCCCACCACCACCTCATCATACCACTTCTGCTAAAGCTCCGCCCCCTCCCCCCCTTCATGGAGAACCCGCTCAGCACACTGATGCAAAGCCACTACCCATTTCTACCCCACGCATTCCACCGCCTCCCCGCACTACTATTCCACAGAACAACAATGCTGCGCAGCAACAAGCCCCACCTCGTCCTCCCCCATTACCCCCTGCCATCTCTCAGCCAACAAAATCGCCCCCGCCTCTCCCATTCAAGGTCCTGACCCTCAAAAACCAGCAGGAGATGATGCACGTGTCTATTTACCCCTCCTTTCCCATTCCCCCCTCGTGCATGTTGTCGTCGCCGTCATCGTGAATATGAGATTTCCGTAAATATATATACATACATATTTACAAACATATTATATAGATGTTAAAACTCCTCGTCGTTGATAGAATATCTTGAATATTCACTTGCGCAGGAACAGACAGGCCCACCAGTGCCGCCAAAGAAGCGCGCTCCCATGCACCCCACTCGTGCCTCGGCCTCGAAATCGTTCTCTGTAGAATCGAAATCATCGAATCAGGAGCAGCCACCAGCCCCCCCCCCCAAAGTGCACTCGAGAAACACCTCACGGGTTACCCATTCGGTAATAATCAATTCGCCACTATTTTTGTGTGTTATAGCTGTGTGGTAGTACATTTGTCGAAGACGACGACGATGATAGTAGTGATGATGATGATTATATTGATGGTGGTGATGATAGCACCACCATACAGCAGAAGTTGTAATAGATGTAGTAATAGTTTCAAGAAGGACCATGCATAAATGAATTATCCAAATGTCTACATCTGTGTGCCCTGCCTGTTTTGTTATAAACGTTGTTTTTCTTATGGTTTGTGGCATTGGCTTGGATCATTTTATCTTTCCTCTTCTTCTTCTTATTATTATCATTCTTTTTGAATTCCTCTGCTATCTTGAAACTTGATTTGGATGATGATGACGATGATGATGGTGATGATTTGGGATTGTGTGGTACGTGGCACGGTAACGGTCTTCACCACTCGACGCAATACATTTTCTTTCTTCCCGCCTTTTAATCGCTTTTGACAAAATATAAATCGGCTATCGAATTGCGTGCAGTCAAGTGAGAATCGATTGTCATCGCCACCCCCATCCCCACCGTCCATACTTCCACTCGAAATCGTCGAGGATTCTCCTCCTACGCCTATGACTCTCGACGAGAACAATACTCATTCTACTGTGCATCATCATCATCATCATCATCATCATCATCATCCTTGTCATGCCGTGAGATTACGTTCGTTGTCGTCACCAAGAGCTAGGGTGGCGACAACACTTTGTGGAAGGGGAAATAGCAACCTTGCCAACGATGATATAATCGTCGGCAATTATCATCTTAAGAGTAGCCAGGCAGCAGCAGCTGCAGCAGTAGCAGCAGTAGCAGCAGCAGCAGCAGCGTCGTCGTCAGCATCATCAATGTCGTCGTCAGTAGCAATGCAACAACAGCATACGAGGGCGAGAAGTAGAACAAGAGAGTACGGAAGAAATCGCCATATAGGCGGTGGTTCTCGTGGGGGGGGTTCCCATGGATACAGCCTCAGTGTTGTGGACATCAAAGATTATATGGTGGGAGCTGCTAGGGAGGGGGGCGGGAACACTATCTCCCCCCCTCGTCATCCGTTTACTCTTCGCCGCGTCGTCATCAAACATACCCTCATATTTATGTGTTTACTACTTTTTGCGTTTATTCTTGTTAAATCTTGTTCCTCGGTCTTCGCCTCCCCCTGGAGACTACTACGGCTAATTTCAATTTTAGTTTTGATTCTCATCTATCGTATATCCCAAATAATCAGCACGCACACACCTAGACACACACACACCACGCTCAAAAGGAACGCATCATCAATTGATTATCTGATTGCATGGAGCTCATCACATATACTCATACTCATTCACACATTTAACAGAGGTCGACGACAACGGGCCGCACGCTTCCAACAACACCGATGGGCCACAAGGCAGGAGGCACAAGCAATGTCCGCCTCGCAATCAATTCACAGCACGTAGATCGCCGCCGTGCATACTCTGCGGCTCCTAGCCCAGCACAAAGTGGTAATATGTATATATATGTATATATATATATATATATATATATATATATAATTATCAACTCATTGTAGTATCATCATTCTGCAACTTACCTCCTCCTCCTCCTCCTCCTCCTGAATATGAACAACCAGCAATCAAAACAAACAATAGATTATTAGAACAACAAATACTTTAGCGATGATGCTGCTGTCTGCTGTGGCTTCTTCTTCGCTACTTCCTTCATCATCATCATCATCATCATCATCATCATCACCATTGCATGATATCAGGACGGACAGGCACACAGACACACCATCCAAATTCACTACTTCTACTACTACTACTACTACTTTGCTCTGTTGTGGTGATGGTGGTGGTGGTGGTGGTGGTGATGTGGGCGGGTGAATAGCAAAAGACATTCTTAAATATAAAAAATTAATAATCAACAGGTGCTACGGGAGTGATGACGGCTACGGCAGATCAGAAGTCAGACCCAAACAATCATTTTTCAATCATGGAACATATCTAAATACAGCACCCACTAGGGAGGGAGGAAGGGAGGGGAGGGACATTGCGGTTGTGGCTGGCCCTCTTGTTCTTAATCGTTTTTTCTCTTGCTACTGTTTGTCTTTCTTTCTTCCTTTCCTTCTGTAGCACCTTTGGCTCTTTCACGTACGTTATCGATCTATGGGGATCCTCTGGCTTTGCGACTTCACTGGTAGGATGATGGTGGTGATGATGATGATGATGACGATGATGACGACGATGTAGATGATGATGGGATGTTCGACGAGGAGGAGGATGAGAAGGAGGGAACAGCTGGACAATCATCATCATCATCATCGTCATCGTCATCGTCATCACAGGCACAAGCTACGCACTCGAAGCAAGCGATCAAAAAGCTCACAGGAATGCTAGAGGAATGGGCCTCAATCGCGTCGCAGGTGGGGAAGAAATTCGAGGCAACCTGGAAGGGCTACCCTATCAAGGTGAGGATATATATATATATATATATATATATATATATATATATATATATATACTATAGTAAGAAAGAAGGAGAGGAGGAGGAGGAGGAGGAGGAGGAGAGAGCTAGTGTTCCGCTCCCAAAGTTGATGATGTG